>JBBBDQ010000709.1:3020000-3255000 GCA_037127315.1 Ascarosepion bandense
CAGTTAAATTTCAGTTAAAGAGCAATTCATTTAATATTCCGGAGCATTTTCTTCAATTACGGTTAAATTTTAATAACTTTTTATGTAGACACACACACACACACACACACACACACACACACACACACGGCCCTTGAATATCTTCTCGCTGTTTTCCAACATATGACGTTCACAAAACTGCGTGCGTGTAGCGTCAGATGGTAGCAGATCTCTATACACAAGCTTGAAATTCAGTGTATATCATTCACCGGTGTAAATAAGTTTGTTTTTCATAGCGTCAGGCATGTCGGATTTTGTGTCCAAAAACTGTATTTGCGGAGAATTTTACTGCACTACTTTGTTAAAAAAAAAAATTCTATGTTTTTTTATCCTATCATGCCCGGCGATGAAATGTGTATACACTATGATAACCCTATGAGGAAAAGATCACGGAGTAAGCCCAACATTCATCAATGTCGGCAACAAAGCCAAATAATCATGGTTCGAATCTTCTGCTCTGCAATTAGTGAGATCAGCTGGGTGTAAATTATTATGAGTTCCCCAAACCGACCGAAACCATCACGGGAGATCGCTGTCGACTACAATTGATGCGTTTCAGCCAAGCATCGAAGAAAAACGGCCTTTTTACGAGCAGAGGACATGACAAATTGATTTTGCCACATGATAACGCCAGGCCATTATGTTGCAAAACGGGTGAAAACGGGTGAAATCGGAAGTCTTACCGCATCCGCCGTATTCATCAGACATTGTCACATCCGATTATCACTTGTTCCGATCGATTGCACATGATCTGGCTGAGCAGTACTTTCATTCTTATGAAGATACCAAAAAAATGGGTCGATTCATGGTTAACCTCAAAAGATGTGTCATTTTTCCGACGTGGAATTAAAATGCTGCCAGAAAGAATTAAAAAAGGAGTGTCTAGCAATGATTAATATTTTTAGTGACAGGTTTCTTAATAATTTTTTAAATAAAGCATTACTTTTCATAAAAAAAAATATCGGCGAGAATTTACTCAAGGTTCTAATAGTTTAGAAAACTATTTACAAAATATAATTCCATGATGTCAAGATTAAGTTATTTCGAGGTCCATATCATATATTATAAGAGGGCTTCTTAATTAAAAAATTAAATAAATAAAATAAAAGCTAAAAACTCAAGTTTATTCATCTTGGTCAATAATTTAAACTAACCTAATTTAATTAATTTAATGGGACGAACACCTTTCACACTAAGCATATGTTATATGTACGTATCAATTTTAAATGTCGGAAAAACATATGCCATTCAAAACGCATTTTCAAACTTATTCACTTGCATCTCCACTTGAAGAAAATGCTTCACTATTACCAAACAAAAGATCTTTCCCTTTATCTACAGTCTCCCCGCAAGACGTAAAGGATCATGGTTCTCCACAGTTTACTGTCCTGTGAAGCTGTAAATAAATTCAGTCATTTCTTTATGAGTAAACCTATCTCCACCATCTTTTTAACCCATTTTAACCCAGTGTCATCAGGTTTTAGAACATTAAATTCATTTACAAATCACAAGAATTTTTCTTCCAACCGAGCAATATTTGGAAATTAATTTTATTGATGAATCAATATGTCCTCATTCCTTATATATAAAAATGGTTTTATATAATGATTTATACCCATTATTTTTTACAGTTTTTTATGCTGTCCTCAAATGAGGACACTGGGTTAAGCTCGTCAAATCGGATAGCTATCTTTTTTTTTTCTGCACCATTCCCCTTCTTGTCTCGGCTGCTCCCAGTTAGACAGCATCTCTGACAATATAAATATAAAGCCACTTCCTTCCACCCATTCGCTAACATATTTGTGTTCGGTGATTTTAATGCACGCTATGCCAAGTGGCTAAAAACTTTGTCACCTATCTCGCTAGCATTCATGCCACGAACTTTGCAATTACTCAACCTCTTACGCAAGTGGTGGATTTCCACATGCGCTTCCCCATTATCCCTACAGGACACGCCTATCTGCTAGATCTCTGCTTCACCTCTGTCTCTGACTCCTGCCAAGCCTTGCCTCTTGGAAACTCCTATCATCTTGTCTTTTCTATTAATATTTTTCTCCACTCCCACTTTCCCCATGAATATCCTACCAACAGAATTTCTTACTGCTACCAAAGAGCAGACTGGGATTCGTTCCGCGATTTCCTATGTGACGTCCCTTGGAAAAAAAAGTGTTTAATCTTTCCGTTGAGGACTGCGCTTCTGTGGTCTTCTCCTAGGTGAAAGCTGGCATCGAGGCTTTCATCCCGGTCAAGAAGTTTCGTCCTAAACCACATTTGTCCCCCTGATTCTCTCCGGTCTGTTCTGCCGTCATTGCCCACAGGAATCACTTCTTCCGGCTATATCGGAGCAACGTGTCTGTCCATAATAGGCTCCTATTTGATTCTGCTCGTAAGGAGTGTAAGAGGATCTTGAATGACGCTAAGCTGTTGTTTTCTGAGAGAATAAAGCAGCGTATAGCAGTCCGCAAGTTCGGCCTCAAAGACTACTGGCGGCTCTATAAAAGTGTTCTGAACAACAGCAAATCCCCCCTTCTTC
This sequence comes from Ascarosepion bandense, assembly GCA_037127315.1. Lineage (NCBI taxonomy): Eukaryota > Metazoa > Mollusca > Cephalopoda > Sepiida > Sepiidae > Ascarosepion > Ascarosepion bandense. The sequence goes on from JBBBDQ010000709.1 coordinate 3,022,573, forward strand.
CCTTAAGCAATAAATCTGAGGTCCTCACAGCTACTACGGACAAGGCCGTGTGCTTTGCTCGAAGATTTGACTTGTCTGGAGTATCCGCAACCAACTTCCCTATTAAAACTGAGGCACAACTAGGGAGTGTTTACATAACCCCCTCTGTGGTCTTTAAGATAATTTCAAAACTTGACCCCCATAAGGCTTGAGGAAATGTGCCCCTGAACTCTCCTCTGTCCTCTCTAAACTCTGTAATTACTACCTCTCTGCTTCCTGTTTTCCTGCCTGCTGGAAGTCCTCTTCTGTGGTTTCTGTATTTAAGAACTCAGGAGAACCCTCTGACCCCCCACCCAATTATCACCCTATCAGCCTTCTACCAATTTTCGGCAGAGTGTTCGATACTATCATCGATGCTGAAATAGTTCAACATATCACCACCCATTAACTATTCTCGGACAGACAGTATGGCTTGCGCTTTCCTAGATCTACTGCTGATTTGCGAACGACCATCACCGAGTACATATACCAGGTCCTCGATGAGAACGGCGAAGCTCGAGCTGTTGCCCTGAATATCTCCAAAACCTTTGATAGGCTCTGGCACGCCAGCCTTCTGCGCACGCTACAGAGCTATGGTATCACTGAACACTTGCTTGGATTGATCCAAACGTTCCTATCAAACTTTATAATGAAGGTTGTTTTGAACTGACATGCCTCCAGATCCTATTACACCAACGCAGGTGTCCCCCAGCGCTCTATCCTAAGCCTGACGCTCTTTCTGATCTTCATCAACGATCTCCCTTATGTGAATAAATCCCAAGTAGGCATTTACGCTGACGACACCACCATTTACTCCCGCCTCAGTAAGAAATCTGCCAAGGCGGCGGTGGTGATCTTGAGAAGGATTTCCAATCTGTGGTGGACTGGGGTAAGAAATGGCTCATAACCTTTAATGCCTCCAGAACAAAGCTGCTATCCATCAACCACTATAGACAGTCCCTATTGCTCTCCATTAACATGGATCTAGCTAGTCTCCCCGAAAGCGTCTCCTCGGACTCACTCTCTCAGCTGACCTTAGGTGGAACGACTACATTGAATCAATAACAAAATCTACTGCTAGAAAGGCTGGGTTACTGTGATGGGCCAGGAAGTTTTTTTTCCATCTGAGTCTATCTTGAACACATACAAACCAACCATCCGCCCATGCATTGAATACTGTATCTGATCAGACGCCCCTGCTATTCATCTCGGGGTTTCCGACAAGATCTAGAAGAGAATCTGCAATTTAATTGATCCCGACCAGAGAGATTGATTCCAGCCACTTTCTCACCGATGGGATGTGGCTTGACTCTGTCTCTTGAACAAATATTTTCATGGTTTCTGCTCTGACGATCTTAGATCACTGGTGCCCGCTCCACAAGACTTTACTTGTGCAACCAGACTGACAGCAAGATCCCACCCTTTCACAGTTAAAACAATCAAATGCAGCTGCTACTCTACCAGCTTCTTTTCTCGCACTTCCCGCCTGTGGAACTCTTTTCCGCATGCTTGCTTCCCTAATAGCTACAATCTCCAAAAGTTTAAATGCAACGTCAGTTGCCATCTCTTATCTCCTTGACTCCCATACTTCTCTTATTCTTATTTTTCAGTGAATATATATTGTTTAATAATTTATCATATATATGTTATGTGGAACTGATGGTATTATTTACTAATATTTGTCATGATTCCTTCATTGAAAATGTGTTATAATTGTTACTAGAGTGTCCCAACGTATTCTTCTAGTTATATACATGAATAAATACCGATCGATCGACCATTATTCATAAAGAGACCGAGATAGATAGATAGATAGATAGATAGATAGATAGATAGATACTGAACAAACTGAGATAGATAGATAGATAGATAGATAGATAGATAGATAGATAGATAGATACTGAACAAACTGAGATAGATAGATAGATAGATAGATAGATAGATAGATAGATAGATACTGAACAAACTGAGATAGATAGATAGATAGATAGATAGATAGATAGATAGATACTGAACAAACTGAGATATATATATATATATATATATATATAGATAGATAGATAGATAGATAGATAGATAGATAGATACTGAACAAACTGAGATAGATAGATAGATAGATAGATAGATAGATAGATAGATAGATACTGAACAAACTGAGATAGATAGATAGATAGATAGATAGATAGATAGATAGATAGATAGATAATGAAAAGACTGAGATAGATAGATAGATAGATAGATAGATAGATAGATAATGAAAAGACTGTGATAGATAGATAGATAGATAGATAGATAGATAGATAGATAGATAGATAGATAGATAGAGAGATAGATAGATAGAGAGATAGATACTGAACAAACTGAGATAGATAGATAGATAGATAGATAGATACTGAACAAACTGAGATAGATAGATAGATAGATAGATAGATAGATAGATAGATACTGAACAAACTGAGATAGATAGATAGATAGATAGATAGATAGATACTGAACAAACTGAGATAGATAGATAGATAGATAGATAGATAGATAGATAGATAGATAATGAAAAGACTGAGATAGATAGATAGATAGATAGATAGATAGATAGATAGATAATGAAAAGACTGTGAAAGAAAGAAAGAAAGAAAGAAAGAAAGAAAGAAAGAAAGAATTATTAAATGGTATTTCTTTCCGACTTTCTTTTCCGTTCCGTTTCTCTTCCGCATTCATACCCCATCTACCCGTATAGAAGAAGCATCCATAAAACACAGCAACTAGAACATTTAATTCGTATCAAACCGACAAAGCATTCCAAGGAAGAGAACATCGCTTCAGTGTCGAAGCAAATCGGTCGCTGCCCTAAGTAAGTTTTTTTCTTATCCTTTTTAGTTTGTCCGTTTTTCTTCTCTTCTCTTTTTTTCCCGCCTTTTCCAACGCGCAACGAATATCCGGAAGCGATTTGCAATTCCGTACGAAGGAAGCAAAAATAAAAGTAAATCATAAATAAAGAAAATTCAGCGGTATGAAATAAATTATAGAGAGAAAAAGAGGATGAGTGTGAAAGAGAGGGAGAGAGAGAGTGAGTGAGTGAGTGAGTGAGTGAGTGAGTGGCGCATGTGAAACATTTTTTTCATCTTATATAACTGCATTTGGGGCTGAAAAAGAGTTGGAGAAATGAACGAACTTTTATGCTTTCTTTCTTTCTTTCTTTCTTTCTTTGTCTCTGTCTCTGTCTCTCCTCCCTCTCTCTCTTTCGTTAATTCGTACAAGTTGCCATTTTCATTACGACCGATAATCCGAGGCATAGTATGTTGCCCTACAAATGACACATTTCTCCAGGAACCGACAGTTTATTTGAACTGCAGAACGATCCTTTGACAATAATAATAATAATATCAATAATAATAAAATTGAAAAATTATCAAAGTATAAAAACCTGGAAACTGAAATAGAAAAAATGTGGAAATTGAAAACAGGATTAGTACCAGTGATGGCAGGTGTGCTTGGAATGATAAACAAAGGAATGCAACAACTCATTGGGGAAACATCCCTGGAAATTCTAGGTTAAAAAAATGACTTGAGAAGTACAGCCCTAACAAGAATTTGCCATGTAATGCTAGTGATGATATGGAAGTTTAAAAAACAAATCATGAAATGTGAGCCTAACAACACACCACGACCTGCCTTGGTTTTTCTCACAGACTTGGTACGTAGTGTAACCATAATAAAAAACAAAATATAATAATAATAATAATAATAATAATAATAATAACAATAATAATAATAATGACATTGAAACAAGGAAGAAGAAAGTGATTATAAAAAAAGATTGGTTGTTTTGTTTTTATGGCATATCAACACCTCGGCGGGTCTTTTATTGCCAACTAAATTTGATTTATGTATTGCTGGTAATATCTTTTTCTTTCAACAATTTATTGTCGTTTTTTTATATAAGTTTTGTGTCTAGTAATACTTTTTTTTCTTTTCGAGTATCAAAAATCATTGGGATTTGTTTTTAAGGGCAGGGTCTCCAAGTCCTACCCTGTTATTTAGCCTATAACTACAAGGAAGGGATGGATTTATACCTTTCCCAAGGGTACCGGTGCTTAAGTGAATGCAGGGTATTCAACTGGAATTCGAACTCTGCCCACCGATTTCTTTTTCCGAGCCGATATCCACTTCACCACAACGCACATCCGTCAATAAAAGCTTACAGCACCTGGTATTCCCAAGCGGTCACCCATCTAAGTACTGGCCAGGCTCAACGTTGCTTAACTTCGGTGATCGAGCGAGAACTGGTGTATTCAATGTGATATGGCCGTAAACCTATGAAAAAAGAAGGCACTGTCGTAAACGAAATTCTTTGAATTTAATTTCATTTATTGAACACTGTCCAACTAGCTAAATAATTTCAGTTTTCGATTATCAAATTTATTCTTCAAAAACTAAACTACAATTTTATTTAATTCTATATTCACAATTATTTTTTACATAGCATGTTGCTGCTTACTAAGCAATACCTTTTGACTTTTTACAACACCTTTTGAGTAAAATCTTTCTCGATTAGATGTTGAATCTGATTTTCGGCAAATAACGTTTCCGCCATCAAAACACCGTGCGGCAATCAAAAAAGGCAATAACAGGTTGGTTTAAAATCAGAACAGACCAACCGAGTTCCCTTTTTTTACTTGTGTTGTTCTTGTTCTTGTGTTGTTCTTATTGCATACGACTTTGCTTTCTCATATAGGCGAACACAACCATTTTACTATTGACGAGCGCGGGGCATCTTTCAAAGGCAACTTTATGGGTACTTTTTCTGCTACTGGATTAAAATGAGTATTTAATGTTTCAGTTCATCTAAATGAATAATACCCCGACAATTTGGAAGTATCAGTTAGTTATGTGCTATATGTGATACACGCTTGGACGATCATGCCTCTTTCGATCTATGATTGACTAGGCAGAAGATTTTCCCCCAGTAGTTTGCCATTTCTTTCTGCAGTTGAATAGTTGTTACCCAATCCTATAGAACCTAATCTCGTGCTATTTAACCCATAGCTAGAGGGCAAAGAGATTAATAAGTTGTAATTAGTAAGGAAACAGTTTATTACTTCATAAAATAGAAAACCGATTCCCCACTTTATACCCATGAGAAGCTATATTTTTTTTTTCAATTATTATATTCAGTCAGTCAGTAAAGTCTCTTTCGAGACATGATCGCTTGGACGATCATGTCTCGAAAGAGACATGACTGACTGGGCAAAAGATTATCCCGCAGTAGGTTTATATTAAGCATAATTATTGGGGGATCAGTTTATTACTTCATAACAATAGAAAACCGGTCCCCCACTTTGTGCCCAGTAGAAGCCTTAATCATGATTCCAACTATTATATTCAGTCAGTCAGTTAAGTGCCATACGTGATACACTCTTTGGGCGATCATGTCTTTTTCCTGCAGTAAGTTTTCTTTCTGCGGTGTACAGGTTGCCAACCATGTCTATAGAACCCAATCTTTCCTGCTATTTAACTCATAGCTGGAGGGAGAAGAAAGGGATTAATACGTTTCCAAGGTTATTTGCACGTAAGTGAATGCAACGACTTCAAGTAGAATTCGAAGTCAGTTCTACCGATTGAAAGTATAAAAGTTCTTTTCGTTTCCTTTTCCTGAAAACTTCTTTTTTGCTCACATGTTCAGTCCATGGTATTCTCAGAATTTCTTTATTGAACTACATCTCTGTCATATTCAGGGTTATGTAGAAGCGTAAATATTGCAGTCTTCTTTTAGTAACGTAACTTTTTTATCTCTTTCACTACCTGCTTACTTCAGTCTGTCAGTCAGTTAAGTGCCATACGTGATACACGATTGGGCGATCATGTCTCTTTCGAGACATGACTGACTGGGCAAAAGATTATCCCGCAGTAGTTTGCCATTACTTTCTGCGGTAGACTGGTTGCCAGCCAAGGCTATAGAACCCAATCTGTCCTGTCATTTAACTCATAGCTGGAGGGAGAAGAGATAGATTATATTACATTATTATATTAAGTATAATTACTGAGGGATCAGTTTATTACTTCATAACAATTGAAAACCGATCCCCCAGTTCATGCCCAGTAGAAGTTTTAATTATGTTTCCAACTATTATATTCAGTTAGTTAAGTGCCATACGTGATACACGCCTTGGGCGATCATGTCTCGAAAGAGACATAACTGACTGGGAGGAGATTATCCCACAGTAGGTTGCCATTGCTTTCTGTGGTAAACTGGTTGCCAGCCAAGGTATTTAAACCCAATCTGTTCTGCTATTTAACCCATAACTGGAGAGAAAAGAACGGAGTGATACCTTTCCCAAGGGTATTTTAGTATAAGTGAAACATGGCCATTCAGTTGGAATTCGAACAGGGCTCCCTGATTTCTCGTTCCGAGCCGATATCCACTGCACAACAACGCACATTAAGGAAAAAAAAGAGAGAAAAAACTTTCTTCAGATGTCTCCAATTCAAAGATTACCATATGAGCTATCTCTCTTTCTGACGACTATATATTGTCTTCTTACTATTAATAGTTCATTATTTTCGATTTATTTTAGTAGTTTATTTAGAGTTCTTGCAGTTTTTATATGCGTCTGTCTGTCATCAATACACTGTCATCTGTGTATCGTATGATTATGTCGTCTAACAAGAAATCCAGGAAGAACTTCCTGATCTTTTAGAGTGGTACCCCTTTTATAGGTTAAATAAATCCCGTGAGTAAAAGCATCCTTGTCCTACTCCTCTTTCTATTTTTGTCTGCTCACTCAACTTTTTTGCCATCCGCAAGTTATGGATTATTATAATATATTCATTAATCATTTCACCCCAAGCAAAGCGATAATGCCCCTAAGACGCCAGAGGTTACTGAGAGTAAAAGATAACGAGAAAACATTTATGAGTAGAAAGGACAATAAAAGAACAGGTATTCAAGAAAAACGAAAATGGTTATTTGTCTTGCATTAACATTTTTGAGGATTGTGGGTAGCAAGGAAGTAAAAAACAGGGAAGGAATTCCACAGACGAGAAAGAAATTGTTAACATAGAACCTACGGTTTCATCTAGGTCAGGCGTCGGCAACTCATTCGATCTCGCGGGCCGGATCGTGTTATAATAACGGGTCGCGGGCCGGTCGAAAGCCATTAATGAAAAATTAAGGAAAATTACATATGCAAACCCCTGTCAACCTAAATATTTAAAACCATAATGGAAATAAACATTGAGAAATCAGAAAAAAAAATCTAAAATTAAAAACACCTAAAAATTACTTTTCCTCAAGGAACGTTAAAATACTTCAAAGTGAAAAACATCAACCGAAGTAAAATCGATGAAATTATGACGTTTAGGTTTGAAACTGTTATTGAAAATTGTACCACAAACAAACCACACACACACACACACATAAAACAAAAACGAAACACATATACCCATACATACGAGTACGAATAGCTGCAAACATATACACTTACGTACGCTCACATGCGGTATCATCCAGACATTCATGAAGCATGTATGTATAATGCGCGTATGTTGAACTGTCTTTAGATTTCTGCTATCTCGCATATCAGTCCCTCCCTGGCCTCTTTCACTTTATCATTCCTTTCGATTCTGTTATCTTTTAATGTAGCCAAGGGTCATAACAAATATGTATCCATTATTTGACATTAAAGATAACAGCAGGCCTTTTGTTGAATTCGAAAGCCTCGTCTCTCATGTTAAAAATAGAGTCATTGGTAATCAGGCTCGCGGGACGATCAAAATGCCTTCGCGGGCTGGATTCGGCTCGCAGGCCATAGATTGCCGACCATTGATCTTGATAGTTCAACATTACATCGGTAAGACTTAGTTGTCAATCTAGTAGCATAAGTTGTCAGTTCAGTAGCATGCTTAAATTCATGCAGTTGATGCACTAATAGGAAAAGCACATCAGAACAATTAGTATGAAAATATTTGTAGAAAAGAGAGAAGCCACGTTCTTTTTTTTTTTTTTGTGAATTTCCCCACATAAACCTGGATTTGGTCGTAACTAAAATCCGTAATTATTTCATAGAATTGTCGACCGCCATGTTTGTTGTGGGGTAAAGGATATCGATTGAAATCTGAATGTGAAATGGGAGAGCCGAGTTCGAATTCGAGTCGAGTTCGTAAAATTCACATACGTTTAAATATCTATGAAATCTCTGTTTTCTACCTCTCCAGCTATGGGTTGACTATCCGAACAGATTGCATCGCTACAGTCTTGGTTGGTAACCGGTCTACAGCAGAAAGAAATGGCAACCTCCTGCAGGAATATCTTCTGTCTAGTCAGTCATGAAATGAAAGAGATATGATCGCCCAAGCATGTCTCACGTATGTCACTTAAATGATTTATGCCATACCTTATCAAATGCTTTTGTGTACTCTATAAAACCTTGGTTTAGGTCATTCTTCATTTGTATTGCCTTCTCTGGTAGAATTCTGACCATAAATATGGCATTTCTTGTTCCAGAGACTTTATCATAGCTATACTAATCTAGCTACGAAATCCATTCATTAGATCCTAACTATAAGTTTAGTTATATAGCGCATTAACCTATTTGTCCAGCGGAATTCGAATTCATTGGCACCTGTCTGCTTTGGCATAATTATTAAGATAAATCTACTAAAGTCTTCCAGTATTTCAACGTTGTCTTATATTAATTCAATGATCTTGCCGACTATGAAATTTTTAAGGTTGTCAGCTTCTCTATTACAATCACTTCTTGTTAGCTGCTTTTTGCTAGTGCCGATTTAAATAGTAAGGGTTCTTCCATGTTTTACGCATTGCTGTTTTATTTCATATATATCTCTTATATGCCATCATCAATTCAGATTTTAGGCATCATTGCATTCACTTACGCGCAAATATCCTTGGGAAAGGTATTAATCCGTCTATTCCTTCCAGTTATGGGTTAAATAACAGGACAGATTGGGTTCTATAGCCTTGGTCGGCAACCAGTCTACCGCAGAAAGCAATGGCAACCTACTGCGGGATAATCTTCTGCCCAGTCAGTCATATCTCTTTTGAGACATGATCGCCCAAGCATGTTTCACGTATGGCACTTAACTGACAGTTGGGGTACATATCTTCTGTCAACTTAGTTATTTTACTTATTTATATATGCCTTCTATTCCGATATCCAGCTGTTTTTCTGTGGTTAAGTAATTCATCTTTTGCCTGTTTGCATTTCTTTCTATTTTTCAACCTACCCACGGATAAGCATATATATATATATATATATATATATATATATATATATATATATACCCCAGTTTTAAAAAAATGATGTATTTCATGCTACTTTTAGTATTTATTGCCAAGTGGATAATTCTAAATGAAAATAAAATGGTTCTTTTGTTATTATTACAATTTAACCATCACACCCTGTAGACTTGCTATATATATATATCTATATATACATGTAGACATATACACTACCGGCCATAATTATTAGACGACTCCGTTTTTTAAAAAAAATTATGTATTTCATACTATTTTTAGTATTTATTAGCAATTGGATAATTCTAAATGAAAATAGAATGATTCTTTTATTATTACTTTGCAAAATTTTACAAGGCATATAGAACAATTTACCCATCGCACCCTGTATATTTTATATATATATATATATATATATATATATACACTACCGGGCATAATTATTAGGCCACCCCAGTTTTTAAGAAAAAAGATGTATTTCATACTATTTTTAGTATTTATTGCCAAGTGGATAATTCTAAATGAAAATACAATGGTTCTTTTGTTATTATTACTTTGTAAAATTTTACAAGGCAGGCAGGAAGCCTTTGCTTCGGCCAGCCAATAAGAAGAAGAGACTAGCATGGGGAAGAGAGCACAAAAAATAGACACCAGAACAGTTAATTTTATGCACATGTTGTTGTGCAGTATTAACAAAAGAACCATTCTATTTTCATTACTTTTTTTTTTAAATTGGATGGTTTAATGATTCTGGCCGGTAGTATATATTATTTTAAACTTTTCATTGCTTTAATGCACATGATAGCTGTATTAATACGCAAACATACACATTTATTAACTACCTATACTGATCAACATACATGTAAACAGACAACCATTTCTATACAAACTCATACAATTTACCATCCAAAATATTCCTTGCACTTACATAAGAAATAAATTTTAAAAATAATTATCTATTGGTTTAATACTCGTGACAAATCAGACCAACAGGAATTCACCCCGAATCACAACATACCATTACACTGTGTTTTTGTGATTTCTTTTATTATCTCTTGATCTCTGAAGAACTTTTAATAAAGTAAAACAAATTATTAAAATTCTTCTTCATATGCCTCTCCTTTCAGGATGTAAGCAATCATGAACTTCCACTTGATTCTGTTTCTTGTCGCTCTGAAAATTCTTCCTCTTGGTAGATGAATGAATGGATGTAAGTCAAATTTTGATTTCCTGGTATCGATATTAAATAAGTTTTTTTCGTCGTAAACTGAATTTTGAAGGTTAAATCGTTTCTTATGTCTTTGTCTATGAGTGTATCAAATTTGATTAAAATCGGACCACCCCTTCTATAAGCCGATTTTTTCGATTATCGATTTTCGATATTTATCGGGGGTACCTCGATACAAAACCTAGCTAAGAACACTCTCAGACGCTTATAGTACAACTGTGTAAATTTTCAAGAAAATCGGTTCAGCCGTTTCGGAGTCTATAGGTAACGGACACACACACACACACACACACACACACACACACACACACACACACACACACACACACCCAGACAAAGTTCCATTTATAAATAAGTTGAGATTTGATTTTATTCTATCATCTTGTCAGATTACAATCCATATATTCAAATCTATATTTTATAAAGAATTACACAACATTAAGCAAACACTAGTCAATAATGGATTTCCTAACTCCGTTATTGATCAACAAATTAAAATGTATCTCAACAAAATTAACAATAGCTCTAACAATAATGATAATATTAATAATAATGGTTTACATCAAAATAAACATAACACTATTAACTTATACTATTGCAACCAAATACATAATAATTATAAACAAGATGAAAAAACTCTCAAAAACATAATACGTAGAAATGTTAAACCAGTGGAAAGTAATAATCAAATTCAACTCATTATATATTATAAAAAGTTTAAAACAATTGACCTCATAGTCTATAATAACCCAACAAGCACTAAACTAAATTCTCTACAAAAAACCAATGTAGTGTACCAATTTACATGCCCATTCAGAGATTGCATTTCTGATACAAATAAAAAACCTAGTACATATATTGGTTTTACTACACCCACGCTCTCTCGTAGACTTTTTTTAATTGGAGTAGATAGATCTATCTATCGCCCGGTTCACACTCCACCAACGTCTGTTGAACAGGTTAAGAGGCTCATCCCTTGTTCCCTGTTTAGGATGTGGTTTCCGGCTTTCTCTTTTCCAATCTTTTCACCATTACGTAGCCCCCTGCACATCAGTGGCGTTACCGCCTTGCTCGGGGTGATATGATTAGAAAAAGACTTACATGTCATCTTTCTGATCAGAGTACTATTAAACAACATTTCTCTGAAAAACATAAACATGTAGGTCATATCAGACAGACTTTGGTCAACAATACGGTCATCCTTACTCATACACACAATAAGAGGAACCTCCAGATATTGGAGGCCATGTACATCAAATCTAAACAACCAACACTCAATAAAATCAACTTTAAATCCGGACATAACATATTACATTGCATTTGACTACATGGTTTTGTTGTCATTTCGTGCTATCTCGCGGTGTGACGTCATAAAACCGCATCGCAAACTTAAGAACTGCGTTTATTATTTTTGGTAACTATTGCCGTTTCCAAGCGGAGTTTTATGTCAACACAAAATAAAATCGTCGGTGATGGTGGATTTTATAATATTTAAGTTTAAACAACCTCTCTGAAGATGGCTCACGTGAGCCGAAAGCTTAGAAGCAAATCAATAAATAATTATCCAAATGTTGGAGAATTTTTGTCTTTATTTTCAACTGAAATTAAAGCAAAAATACGACGTTTAGAACGGCTCGTGATTAAACATAATAGACATTCATTGTCTCTTATATTTAACAGCATATGTTTAGAAAATTACTTGCTGCCTCGATACACTATATATATATATATATATATATATGTGTGTGTGTGTGTGTGTGTGTGTGTGTGTGTGTGTGTGTGTGGTGTGTAGGTAACATATCTTCATTAAAACATGTTTCACTGATTAATATAGACATGATCTGTCTAAGTATTTTATGTTGATCCTTTGTAGTTCTCTAACCAGTTTCTTGATTTTCAGATAAAATTCAGCACAAATGGCACCGTAATTTTTGCTAGCCCATGTACTTTCTATGTCTTCTAATAAATAAATTACAAAAATGAACTTATTGTAACCGATAAATTCTGCAATCATCTGTGGTTATTTTAAAACACACGCCCTCGAACGAGCTCTGTAAATATTTTAAAATTTTAAAATTATCTGTTGTAGGTATTTTTTTGCAAAACAAGCGTTTCAGTATACGGAAGCTGATCGGAAATTAGTAGAAATGTAAAATCAGAATTTAAAGTTTTTGTATATTTATATATATATATATATATATATAAGAACAAATTAAGGCAGACACGTTATTTCATGGTAAATCGGAAGTGTAGGCCTATTTCAGGCGAACCATCATCAGCTTCCATCTTTATTGCACAGAAGATTTTACATTTTAATTACATTTAAATTTTTTAAATTCGTGTAAAATCTTCTGTACAATAAAGATGGAAGCTGATGATGGTTCGCCTGAAATCGGCCCATATTTCCGATTTACCATGAAACAACGTGTTTGCCTTAATTTTTTCTTATATTTGCTCTATATGTATTTATATACATATATATTTAGAGCTCTCTTAGAGAGTTATCCTACGACTTTATGTACATGATACTCCTTTGGATTCTTCTATATCTACACCGCATGCTTATATATATATTCATTTATTTTAGAATTTAATACAAAATTAAATTTAAAATTTAATAGAAAAAATCGGTTTCCTAAATCCAAAATTAAGGTTAAATATACAAAATTAGATTAATTATAAAAACTGTGCTTAAATACAAAAATATTCTATAGCTGTACAAATAAGCGGTAAGTCCAATCCCTCTCCACCCCTTACACCTCCCTACTCTGCTCCTCTAAGAAATCCAAAGGATAAAGTCTGCTCGCAAAACCATAAAACTTACAATTCTATCTGCTAATGTTAAATCTGTCTATAAAATTCCAAGACACTCATTAATCAACTATATTTACTACCCACACCACTTTCTTCAAAATTCAAACGGACAATTCCCAAGACTTGTTCCCTTATCACTAACCCCCACCAACATCCCACACACAACTCACCAAATATAAGAAAAGAGGCTTTCCATTCCTGTCCACACCACCTGATGAGACATTGTAGTTTCAGTGTCGAAACAAATTTACTATTTTTAGTGGATATATGAAAAATTTGTACATCTTCATGAGATAAATATCATACGTAGACATTGCAAAATGTTCACATTAGAATATGGATAAAAAAAACTCTAAATGAAATAACATGCATATAACCAATTAAGAAAATTAATAACTGACGAAATATCAAAATAAAGTAAGTTGGTAAATAAAATTGTTCATAAAAATTTTTTACAAAGTTTTTTAAAATAAATAAATAAATATTAGAAAGATGGGATAAATAAATAAATAAATAAATAAATAAATAAATATTAGAAAGATGAGATAAATAAATAAATAAATAAATATTAGAAAGATGAGATAAATAAATAAATAAATAAATAAATAAATATTAGAAAGATGAGATAAATAAATAAATAAATAAATAAATATTAGAAAGATGAGATAAATAAATAAATAAATAAATATTAGAAAGATGAGATAAATAAATAAATAAATAAATATTAGAAAGATGAGATAAATAAATAAATAAATAAATATTAGAAAGATGAGATAAATAAATAAATAAATAAATATTAGAAAGATGAGATAAATAAATAAATAAATAAATATTAGAAAGATGAGATAAATAAATAAATAAATAAATAAATATTAGAAAGATGAGATAAATAAATAAATAAATAAATATTAGAAAGATGAGATAAATAAATAAATAAATAAATATGAGAAAGATGAGATAAATAAATAAATAAATAAATATTAGAAAGATGAGATAAATAAATAAATAAATAAATATGAGAAAGATGAGATAAATAAATAAATAAATAAATAAATAAATAAATATTAGAAAGATGGGATAAGGATAGCAGGAAGTAAATCAGGAAAAAATAAAAATTTTACTTATAAGTCAAAGATTTTGAAAAAAATTGGAACTAGAAAAGCAATGGTAAAAAGAATAAAGTTCTTCTCTTTCTTCGCCCCTCTCCTGTTCTCCAAGAGAGGAGATCAAAATGATAAGAAAGTGAAAAGGACAGTCTTCGTACTAAATAGGCACATCACATCAAAGACAACAAAACTAAGTGAGAAGCAATAAAAATAAAAGGTGAAGGGGGAAAGATAAAATTAGGTTAAAAGCGGGTTGACATCTTGACCGTTAGAGAGGAAAAAGAAGAAGGAAAGAAAGAAAGGAAAGTAAAAAAGGATGAAAAAAAAGAGAGAAAAAGTTAGTATGTATTCTTTGAGAAATCCGGGCCAAATTTCAAAATGAATCCTCTCTCTGATTAGTTAAAAGGAACACACTTATCTCTTCCCACATACATAAACAGCAAACCGAAGGGGGTTTTTTTGTATTTAAATGTAAACCATTTGCACAGCCAACATCAAACATTGCCTGATGAAGAGAATCTATCTCGAAACATAGAAATTTCCGTGTCGCAATATACAATTAATTCATAATTATATGATTATATATAATTTTATATTGCTTTATTTTATATTTGCATACGCTCTTTTCCTGATATATATATATATATATATATATATATATATATATATATATATATATATATGGTGCAAAAATATATATAATGATTTCCCGACTATCCAGATTTGTTTGACAGATTATACTTTTTTTATTCATTTTTCTCTTCCATCATAAATTTTTCTATTTTTTTGCAAAAACCATAAAACAAAAAACGATTGTCATAGACTTTAAGCGCATATGTTCAAAATTCATACTAGACTCATGTTGATTAGGGGTTAGTGATAATACATGAAAAATTATTTTGAAATTTTAAATGTAGTTGGAGTTTGGTGAATTACATAGTAGTCTCTTCTTGTTATTTACTTTTTTGCCAATAATCTTAACTTCTATAAATATTAAGCGATTTGACACTGAATTAACGACAGCCTTCTTTAGCTTTATATATAAAGAAAATATTCTGTCAAGTTCTGGAAACGTTTGCAGTAACTTAATATATTACAATGCCTGAAGATAAACTATAAGGAACTAAATTCATTTGAAGGTCGACGACAAGCGGAATGTTGCTATTTATTCTAACAGAAAATAAAGAAAATTATAAACGAAATAAAAAAAAAAAGAATACTGTGGATGTTAAAAATATCAACGATACAATTCTTAACATCAGTAACTTACTGGAAGCATAAAATCTATATTCAGCGCGGTTGCTTAGAAAAACGAATACCCAGAGGATTTATTGAGGTGCCTTAAATATGACAATAAAACTAGAAAGTATGTGTTTTTCACAATAAATAGAAAAGAAAGAGAGGCTATGTTAAATTTATCTACTGACGTCAGCAATCTATTATCGCCTAACGAGAAAGCCCAAATAACAATTAGTGAAGAATAGGGTGCGAATATGGATGGTCCTCTTTTGCAGTCAGCGATAACGACTCAGTCAGAGATGTGAATAACATTCAATGATTATACTGCTTCATTTCATCTGCAAGAAGATACCAGGGCTCCCCTTGCTGTTCCACGTAAACAATATTTCATAGCGAGTGAGTGACAAGCAAGCAAGTAGATGGCTTGATTTCTTGTAACGTAGCAAACTTCATTCCATGATCACCCACAAATTCCTGCAATTCGAACACCGTTTAAAAGAATCCAGTTCCAAAAATTTAATATATTTGTATAGATAGTGCGTATCATATGCATTGTGGTGCTGTAGATGTCGGCTAGGAACGTGAAATCGGAGAGCTGAGTTCGAATCGCCAGTTGAATTCGTTGCATTCACTTACACATAAATCGTATTGGAAAAGGTATTAATCTGTCTTCCTCTCCAGCCATGGGTTGAATAGCAAGACAGATTATGTTCTATAGCCTTGGTTAGCAACCAGTCTACTGCAGAAAGTAATGAAAACCTACTGAGGGAAAATCTTCTGCCCAGTCAGTCATGTCTGTTTCGAGACATGATCGCCCAAAGCGTGTATCACGTATGGCACTTAACTACTGACTGAATATAATAGTTGAAAACATAATTAAAGCTTCTACTGGGCATAAAGTAGGGGATCGGTTTTCTATTGCTATGAACTAATAAAATGATCCTCCACTAATTATACTTAATATAATAATGTAATATACTCTATCTCTTCTCACTCCAGCTATGAGTTAAATGGTAGGACAGATTAGGTTCTATAGCCTTGGCTGGCAACCAGTCTACCGCAGAAAGCAATGGCAACCTACTGCGGGATGATGTTCTGCCCAGTCAGTCATGTCTCTTTTGAGACATGATCGCCCAAGCGTGTATCAGGCATTGCACTTAACTGATATAGACTAAGAAGATAGCGAGCGGAAAACAAATCTCACGGCATGTCGCTTTTTTTATATTTTCAAACCTTTCAACCCGACTTCTGCACAAATATTTTTAGTATTTTTCTTTCTAGTTAATGAGTTAATAACGTTAATAATAATAATAATAATAATAATAATAATAAGTTCTTTCACTAGGAACTTTCATGCAAATATTATACATAATAATGTGGATCCAAAATGCAGGTTCTGTGATAAACACCAAGAAACAATAGACCATCTAATCTCAGAATGTTCTGTACTTGCCCCAAATGAATATAAAAATCGTCACGATAGAGTGGGGCAATATTTACACTGGACAATGTGCAAACATTATGGAAAATATGTAAACACTTGTATGAACATGAACATCACCCAGCACCAGAAATAGAAGATGTCACCATTCTATGGGACTACATCATCTACACAGACAGAAAGATTGAAGCAAATAGGCCAGGCATTATTGTTAAAAACCAAAAAGAAAAAACTTGCCTATTAATTGTTTTGGCTTGTCCAGGGGATTGTAACATAGCAACCAAGAAATTCGAAAAACTGTCAAAATATAAAGACCTAGAATTGAAATGGAAAAAATGTGGAAATTAAAAACAAGAATCGTTCCAATGATAGTAGGTGCACTTGGAATGATAAAAAAATAGAACAAAACAACACATTGAAAGAATCCTTGGAAACCCCAGCTTAAGAGATATACAAAAAATTGTCTTGTTAAGTGCATCCCACACACTAAGGAGAACTTTATCTATGTAATGCCATGGATGTTGCTGGAGATATAAGAAAAATGAAATGGAGCTATAACAACACACCACGAACTGCCTTAGGGCTTCCTGCAGACTTGGTAGGTAGTGTGACCATAGCAGAAATCGATTTATAATGAAAAATGAAATAATAATAATAATAATAATAATAACGGTAATGATAATGTTCATCGTCATCGGTTGAGTGGCTCCCAGTTCTTTACAAGTCTCTCTCTCTCTCTCTCTCTCTCTCTCTCTCTCTCTCTCTCTCTCTCTCTGATGTAACAATTTTGAGCTCGTCTAAAGTTTCAACCTGAGTGTTCTTCAGCAGGATAGATGTGAAAGTTGTTGCTGGCCTGCCCTGTCGTTGTTAGCCATGTTTGGGTTCCAAAACGTCACAGTCGAGGCATGTTCATTGTTTCGAAACATATGGCAGGGTGCACGCATTCTTCTTGCCCTGGTCACTTATGTGGGGTTCCAGAACACCCGGATGAAAAGACGGTTTTAATGCGGGCTATCCGGTCCACAAAAATACAACACAAATTTCAACGCAATAAGAAATGTTATATAAAAATATGAAAATTTTATATTTGACAATATATATACAATGTAAATAGTTTGTAGAATTCTGTGTATCTTTGCGGTTGAGAGAAAAGTGTCTTTTATATTAGCATGAACGTTTGTTTGAATATAAAATGTCTATTTGACTCTGTATTTACACAGATTAGTAGCACAATGTTTCGTTCTTTTTTATCTATCAGCCATTAAGTAGGTGGAAAAGAAAAGTGTTTCACATTGTACTGAAAAGTAGTGTGAATGAGAATTCCCGAGGGGGAGAGAGAAAGCGTCAAACTTAACTTAGTAAGTCTGTATTACTTCTCCTTTCTGGTTGCCGAGAGCTGTGAAAAGTTTTATGGCCATTGCAGGTGTTTCTTCTCTTTCTGTTGAATGGGCGAAGGATTAGTTTGTCGGCACTGGTTTCTTTGATGTAGGTGCCTATCGGACTGCGTGTATCTGACACTTTGCCTTTGGTCTTGACTGGTGTGGCTGACTGACAGATTGACCGCTTGCTTGAGTGATGGATTGACCGAATTGTTGTCTCTCAATGACCCTCTTGATTGACTGACTGCTGTAACCGGTCAGGGGACCTCCTTAAATGTTAAAGTCTGGTCACGTGGGAGGATCCCAGAACGATTTTTTCTTTAGCTGTGAAAAAAAAAACCGTTTTGCTGGCGTATTTTGAATTTCTCAGTTTGTCAACCAATCAGGATTCATAATATGATTTTTCACACTGACTTGTGAAAAAGTCGTTTGGATCCACTTTTGCGGGTGTACAATTTTACTTTGGGTTTTTTTCTCCCCCAAATGTTGTAGTCGTTTGAATTTGATTTTGCGGATGTGCAATTTGTTTTGTGTATTTGATGGATAATATAGGTTTTCTATCCTATACTTGAGGCATATTTGGGAGATTCTCATGCAGGTCTTTATTAGACAGTCGTTCCAACTTATACCATGTCGCAGTAGTTTGTTATAGGTACAGTCTATAGATTTTGTCATCGCCCATGTCTCCGAGCCATAGATGAGAATGTTTTCAACCGTGGCTTTAAAAAATTGTACTTACTCAGAACGAAAACTCGGAGAGCCGAGCTCGAATTCCAGTTGAATACCTTGCATTCACTTACGCACAAAAAACCCTTGCGAAAGGTATTAATCCGTCTCTTCCCTTCAGTTATGGGTTAAATAACAGGACAGATTGGGTTCTATAGCCTCGGTTGGCAACCAGTCTACCGCAGAAAGCAAGGGCAAACTACTACGAGATAATCTTCTGCCGAGTCAGTCATGTCTCTTTCGAGACATGGTCGCCCAAAGCTTGTATCACGTATGGCACTTAACTAACGTTTAGCAATGTGTTTATGCTGGATTTCCAGACTTTATAGAGTTTCTTGATGGCAGTTCAAGTTTTTGCCTGTTAAAATTAGCTGCTTCTTTGCAAGGACACATTCTGTATTTATCAAGGTTGTTTGTACTACTGCTGGTTTAAATTTATATAATCTTTCTCTTGAAATGATTTTTTCGGGAAAATAAGTTTCTCAAGCCCAGTTACTGTTATCGCTCTTTCAACTTTTGATGGAGGTTTCCTTAGAAGTGGATAAAAATACACTTTTAGAAATATATACATAAAAATAGACTTTTGTAGAAAAATATATATTTTTGTAAGAAAAATATTGCTAACAATACATTTTTTAAGAAAGAATTTTTACCATAACACATTTTTGAAGGAAAAAAAATTATTCTCAGCAAAATATTTTTTAATTCAAAACTTGAAGACATTTTCAGTTTTCTAAAATAAAAAAGAATAAAAACAAAATATTTCATTAAAATCTAACTAAATCAACCATCTCACTATAACCGACAATTAAAGAAATACCCCCACCTTTTTGGCAATAAATAACCCACAGAGGTGTTGATATGCCGTTAAACAAAATTCAAACTCAAACTAGACTGCCCTCCCTGTCCAGACTTAACAGAGTTTAAAAGCGATTACCCGGTCTTTCGGGTGATGGATTATTTTCCATTGTTTAACCCCTTTCTCTCAGACGAAACATTGCTAGCCTCTTGCTAGTCTTTCGCTATTTCCACGGTATACGTTTCAAAAAATGTTACATTCTTTTGTTTCACTAAATTAAACTTTGGCAACTACGATTCCCCATGTCGCTAAATCATCAATTCTTATTCCTTTGTTAAGAAAGGAGTTCCACTCAAAAAGCTTCTTCCCCAGAACTGTCACTTGTAGACTCCGGAGGGGATACTTTCCCAATTACTCTTCACGTCTTGGGTCAACATATATATTACATACCCTCATAATATGCACCTTTTCAGCCTTCTTACGTCCTTATAAAAATTTCATCCACTAATCTTTTACCTTGGGACTTGCATAGGGCTCACTTTACACCGTTATTAAATTTTCAGAAAATTTACGTTACATTATGTTTGTTCACTGAAATGATCGTCTATATACGCACGCCATTGATTATGTTTGAGTCCAAATTCAAATTTGGCGCTTACAACCAGATCACGTTGAATACGTCGCTTCTCACCTCATCACCGAAGTTAAGCAACGTTGAGTCTGGTCAGTACTTAGATGGGCGACCGCTTGGTACCGCTTGGGAATACAAGGTACTGTAAGCGCTTAGTGACGGATGTGCGTGCTTACGGCCATATCACATTGAATACACCGGTTCTCGCTCGATCACCGAAGTTAAGCAACGTTGAATCTGGTTAGTACTTAGATGGGCAACCGTTTGGGAATATCAGGTACTGTAAGCGTTTAGCGACGGATGCGCGTTGTGGTACAGTGGATATCCGCTCGGAAAAAGTAATCGGTGAGCCGAGTTCGAATTCCAGCTGAATACGCTGCATTCACTTAAGCACTGGTACGCTTGGGAAATGTATTAATCTCGTCCCTTCCCTCCAGTTATGGGTTGTATAACAAGGGTAGGATTGGGGACCCTGCCCTTAAAAACAAATCCTAATGAATTTTGGTACGCGAAAAGAAAAAAGTATTACTAGAGACAAAACTCATATAAAAACAACAATAAATTGTTGAAAAAAAAAATGGTAATACCAGCAATAAATAAATAAAATTTAGTTGGCAATAAATGACCCGCCGATGTTGATATTTTCATTTTTTTTTTTAATCATATCACCCCAAGGAAGGCGAAAACGCCACTGATGCGCAGGGGGCTACGTAAGAGTGAAAAGATTGGAAAAGAAAAAGCAGGAAACCACATCCTAATCAGAAAACAAGGGATGAGCCTCTTCACCTGTTCAATAGACGTGGGTGGAGTGTGAACCGGGCGATAGTTTATCTACTCCAATTATATATATAAAAGAGTGAAAAGATTGGAAAAGAGAAAGCCGGGAACCACATCCTAAACAAGGAACAAGGGATGAGCCTCTTCACCTGTTCAATAGACGTGGGTGGAGTGTGAACCGAGCGATAGTTTAGTCTATCTACTCCAATTATAAAAACAAAAGAACCAAACCAAAATTGGAATTTCTGGGAGTAATGAAATTTGATTAAGTTCTAAAGGAAATCAGTAAATTTCCTTATAATACTTCGCCATATCATATCGCAAGGTTACATTTGCGGGGAATGATTTGAAAATGGGAGCTTGATGATTTTCTTCAGAGAGAAAGGGGCTTGATTATGCATTATATAAGAAGGAATACAAGGCATTTATCCTTCATGAAACATTAACGGTTTTAATTCATTGAAAGTAGATTGCATGCTCAAGATAATTGCTTTACCGGAGAATATTACATACTTGTTGTCACTTGTCCTGCTGTGTATAAAATGAATACAAATCTATTCGTGTAACAGTCAATAAGTACAATTATCTACAAAACAAAATGTAATTTCGATTTATTTTCATTTCTGGTGGCTTAAAATCGGAAGCAGTTATTGACATGAATTTAAAAATACTTTTAGTATGAAAAACAAACAACAAGCTGTTTAGAATATTTACATTATTCGGAGGTGCGTTGTGGTGCAGTGGATATCGGCTCGGAACGAGAAATCAGGGAGCTGAGTTCGAATTCCAGTTGAATTCATTGGATTCACTTACGCGTAAATACCCTTGGGAAAGGTATTAATCCGTCTATTCCTTCCAGTTATGGGTTAAATAACAGAACAGATTGCGTTCTACAGCCTTGGCTGGCAACCAGTCTACCACAAAAAGTAATGGCAACCTAGTACAGAATAATCTTCTGTCCAGTTAATCATGTCTCTTTCGAAACATGATCGCCCAAAGCGTGTTTCACTTAACTGACATCATTCGGACTATTGTCCTCATCTTTGTTGCCATTTGTACGACATTTTGACCGTTGTACGCTCCGGCCTTCTTCAGGTGACAGAAATTTCGAAAAGAACTCTATTACAATCACTGGGGTGTATCATTCTCATTCCTTGCGTAGTAGTATTCCACGATTGGAAGCCATGGGTTATCTCCCTTTAGCACTGCAAATTACTTGTTCACCATTGCTGTAGCCTGGGATTGAACTCACAAGAACAAACCAACGTCTTTATCCACTGGGCCATGTGTCCTTAAGGACAAGAACAATTGAATTTCTGCGACTTATAAAATTAATGTCTCGTAACCATTTACCAGAGTTCATATTGCAATCTTTTATCTTAATAGTCCGAATAATGTAAATACTGTAAATACTACCTCATCTCAGAAATATAGACAAAAAGTATTTAGGAATGTTAGCAAATGGGCTTTATAGTATTGATATTGATGTTAATATTTTCCTGCTACGTATAAGTATTCTTAAGATTGAAAGGGTTCTGAAAATGAAGTATTATGTGGGAAAAACTGTAATTAAACGTTTGTGAAGACTAGAATTATGTTTTTAATTGTTTATTTAAAAGTATTAAAAGTAGTTAAAAATTACCTTTTGACTGATATTTAAAGAGGGACGGACAAAGAGATAGATAAAGAGTTACATAAAGTAATGTAGAAATCAATGATGTGTGTTAAGTGTCAGTTTCATGCTTCATTGAGATCAAGAAGAGCGGGTTGACGCGTGAAATTGATTCACCATACGGTATTGATTCTTACGTCTGCAGTGTGTCTGTCTGTAAAGCTTCAACTACGATATTGAGCGTACTTCCTCTTTAAACATAGCAAATTTTAAACAACACATATACACACAGAGAGGCACACACAGACACACACAGACACACACAGACACACACACACACTCATATATATATATATATATATATATATATATATATATATATATATATATATAAGTAAGATTAAGACAGACACGTTATTTCATGGTGAATCGGAAGTTATAGACCAATTTCAGGCGTACCATCAACAGTTTCCGTCTTTATTTCACAAAGGATTTTACACGAATCGTGCAAAATCCTTTGTTAAATAAATACGGAAGCTGACGATGGTTTGCCTGAAATATGCCTGAAATAGAACTTCTGATTCACCATGAACTAACGTGTCTGTCTTAATTTTTCTTAGATTATATGTATTTATATGCATATATGTTTAGAGCTCTCTTACAGAGTTATCCTACCACTGTATGTACAGGATACTCCTTTGAATTCTTCTACACCCACACTGCATGCTGATATATATATATATATATATATATATATATATATATATATATATATATATATAATTCCAGGTGAAAAGGACTCAAGGTTTTTTTTTTTTAGAGTGCTCTGGCATTTATTTTATTATAAACAGTGCTCAATATAATAAATATTATAGAGCTTAATATAATTATATAGTTATGAATTAATTGTACATTGCGACACGGAAATTTCTATGTTTCGAGATAGATTCTCTTCATCAGGCAATGTTTTATGCTGGTTGTACAGATGATTTACATTTAAATGACAAAAACCTTTGGTTTGCTGTGTATGTGGGAAGGTATAAAATTTACTTCTTACTTTTCTCCTGTCTTCTTTTCCCTTCTTAACGGTCAAGATGTCAACCTGCTTTTAACTTAATTTTATTATTTGCCTTATTTCTTCTTTTATATTTTACCTCGCTCAGTTTTATTGCTTTGATGTGATATGCCCATTTAGTACCAAGGCTGTCCTTTTCACTGTCTTATCATTTTTGGTTTCCTAGTTGTAATTTTCTCGACA
Organism: Ascarosepion bandense; assembly: GCA_037127315.1. NCBI lineage: Eukaryota > Metazoa > Mollusca > Cephalopoda > Sepiida > Sepiidae > Ascarosepion > Ascarosepion bandense. The sequence goes on from JBBBDQ010000709.1 coordinate 3,046,851, forward strand.
CCTTTGATTTATAAATGATATGAGAAAGAGAATGTGTCTTGAAACATAAAAATTTCCGTGTCGCAATGTCCAATTAATTCATATATATATATATATATATATATATATATATATATATATATATATATATACCTAATATATATATATATATATATATATATAGGTTTTATTGAAAATGACTGACAAGGTATCATGTTTAAATTTTTATGTAATTTTTCGTGTGATCTTATATTGGAGTAGATAGATCTATCTATCGCCCGGTTCACACTCCACCCACGTCTATTGAACAGGTTAAGAGGCTCATCCCTTGTTCACTGTTTAGGATGTGGTTTCCTGCTTTTTCTTTTCCAATCTTCTCACTTTGTTTTTGTTTTTTCGATTGAAGTAGATAGATCTATCTATCGCCCGGTTCACACTCCACCCACTTCTATTGAATAGGTTAAGAGGTTCATCCCTTGTTCCCTGTTTAGGATGTGGTTTCCGGCTTTCTCTTTTCCAATCTTTTCACTATTACGATGAGGTATATCCGAAAGTGATAGGTTAGGAAAAACACACAACGAGTATCAGCTGCCAATTATGAGGCATTAAAATCACAAGACAGGTGATAAACTGACTACTGACGCGAGAAAACCTTCAAAAAAGGTCATAAGTACATTAAACGCCATGTTCTTTCATCCCATTGGCTGTCATGACCCACCTCAGCTTTCTCTTATTATCTGTGCAACGTAAGTAGAATGGGTTCCCGTTGCATTCACCGCAGTTTCAAATTCAGCATTTTCATTTCCTTACATCAGTTATTGCTCAATGTTAGAGAGGTCAGTCTACACTACTATTTAACGCATAGTTGGTAGCAACGAGGAGAAGAGACAGATTCACGTTTTGCATTTTCTAGCTCGGAATTTGAACTGGACATAAAGATTTTTCTTTCGTGCTACACTACCGGCACGTCCGTTTATCAATATATGACATTATTCGGCGGACCTGAAGTAGACTACCACCACCTTTAAATTTGTTGTTTTTCATTTTTTTTTTTTAATTTTTTCAGTGCAATCTTATCGATTACACCCTAAACTTTTCGACTGACAAAAAATTTATAAAAATTTCATCATTTAACCAATTTTAGTGGGGAACTCAGTTTTTCATACAACGTTATAGTAAATCGATTCTGCGCAATTAACTTTTTTGATTGCGCATATTCAACAACTGGATCCTTTGCAAAATTTTTTAATAAAGCCATTCTTGGAGTTTCCGAGGAAAATGCCATTGTAAGAATTGAAGAAAACTTGGAAAAGACAAAAACAGGAGCAACAACTTATCCCCCCCCCACCAAAAAAAAAAAAATAAATGACTCCAACGCGAGTGGTTTCAAAATGAACGAAAAGAAGGAAGAGAAGGAAGAGGAGGAGGAAAAGGAGGAAGAGAAAGAGGAAGAGGAGGAGGGGAAGGATGAAGAGGAGGAGGAGAATGAGAAAGAGGAGAAGGAGGAGGTGGCCAGGCCAAATGACCTAGGCCTACAGAAGAGCAAACAATAAATAAGGTTTCTAATGGCAAACGAGGTTTTCTTTTCATCTTCCGAGTTTTCTGCGGAGGGTTGATGTGCTTCGCGAGAGGGGGTATTGGGGAGCCGCGGTGCTATTTCAGATTCTGCGCGTGCGACTTCATCATGTGGCGGTAAAAGAATCTGGTTGTTAAACCGACAAATCACTATCCATACCCGACGCCTACCACCCGTGCTCCAGCTGCATAAAGAATCACATGGGTATGAGGTACACAAGCACAGGGTAACCGTATGAAAAAAAGTCACACGTGGATTTTGAATGCATAAGCTTCGTCTACGGGAAATATAAGGGTATATATATGTGTGTATGTGTGTGTGTGTGTGTGTGTGTGTGTGTGTGTGTGTGTGTATCCGCGTGTGTGTGTGTCCTTGTGTATGTGTGTGTGTGAGTGTGCGTGCATGTGTGTGTTTGTGCGAGCGTGTGCGTGGATGTGTGCGTGCGTTTGCATGTCTGTGTTTGCGTGTGTGTGCGTGTGTTAGTATGCGTGTATGTGTGTGGTGTTAGTGTGCGTGTGTGTGTGTGCGACAATATGAACAAAGAGAAAAGAAAAACTTTTTTTTTGGCTGACGTGTTTCTTCAGTTAAGTGCCACACACGCTTTGGACGATCATGTCTCAAACGAGACATGACTGACTGGGCAGAAGATTATCCCGCAGTAGGTTGCCATTGCTTTCTGCGGTAGACTGATTGCCAACAAAGGCTGTAGAAACCAATCTGTCCTATTATTTAACCCATAACTGGAGTGAAGAGACGGATTAATGCCTTTCCTTAGGGTATTTGTGCGTAAGTGAATGCAAGGAATTCAACTGGAATTCGAATTCGGTACCCCGATCTCTCGTTCCGAGTCGATATCCACTGCAACACAGAGCGCATGATTCTTAAATTTATAATTCTGGAAAACTGACTTTTGTTTATAAATATGTGCATCATATTCATTATAATAGCAACTACTCTGACACTTTTGATCAGATAGTATATATATATATATATATATATATATATATATATATATATATATATATATATAGTACTGTGCGAAAGTATTCAGACAAGAACTACTTTATCTTTTATGAGGCATCAAAATAAAGTTTAAAATCAGCCCTGTCCTAACACTTTTGCACAGTACCGGGAGTGGGCAAAAGTATTAGGACAGGGGTGATTTTCCTAAAAACCTCACTGAAATTCAAATACAGGGTGAAAAGCCAAGTAAATTGCTAATAAATATTGATTATTTAAAACTAGGTGAAAAAGAAATCTATTAAAAAGAAGTTATATTTAATTTTTCCTATTTTCTATTAAACATCTATGTGATATTTTGGATAAAATATTGATAAATCTAACGTTACTTCGCAAGACACACTTTGAGAACAAATACAAGTTGCTTTTTTTCTATCTTCTATTAAACAAGTTATTTTGAAACTACTCATTATTGTATTATCCTTGGATATGACTGACTTTTTCTTATTCTCCTCTCTTGAATTGAGCTGTAAATAGTGTCAACACAGTTTAAAGGTTCAATTTTAAACTTTATTTTGATAATAGTTAGCTGTCTGACCTCGAGTAGTTCATGCAAGTGCTCTTTATTTTTGAATTTGGCAAATAATTTATTTTTAAGCAGTCCACAATGCCAAAGGTAGCAGAGCTAACAATTGCTTTAATAAAGAATTACTTTAATTAAATTGTTTATTTTCTGTCAATATACCTCATAAAAGATAAATTAGTTCTTGTCCTAATACTTTTGTACAGTACTGTATATATACTAGGTGCGATTGGTAAATTGTCGCAATTATTTTGATGCCTCATAAAAGATGAAATAGTTCTTGTTCTAATACTTTTGCACAGTACTGTATATATATTCCACTTGGCACTTACCTTGAACTCTGGAACGCATACACAGTTATAACATTCTCGCTTCTTTCCTTTGTTTATAGTAGTGCTTTGAAGGAAAGGGTGTAGAGTGTGGCCGTCTCAATACACCACAGAAATTCCATCAGTGACCATGGTTTGTACAAGAAGTACATTCCCCTCCATATTCTTCACATTTCGCCCTTTGCTACTTTTTCTGCACGAAAAATCAGATTTCAAGACATCGAGGAAATCCAAGAGAATTGCCACACGGCAGCTGCCCGCTATCCCACCGAAAGAGTTCCAAGAATGTTTCCATCGAAAATGACGCTGAATAAAAATATTGTTAACCAGTTGTTAGTCATAATTAAATAAAGACAAGCATACAGTCAGATTAAAAAGTTCTTAAAAATGAATATAAATATTAAATATCTTAAATATTTTTTCAGATGGAATTCATTTGGTTCTTTTTCTTCTATGTGCCCTGTCCCTTCAGGACATAGGCGATCATTGCTCTCCACGTCTCCCTATCCCTGGTGGCTCTTAGCACGCTTTCTCCTATTACACCACCAAAACCCCGCTCTGCCATCCAATAGCTCAAGACCATAAATCGAGAATATAAATATATAGAAACTAGCATGGCCACAAAATGAGGGATCAGTCTATATATTGATAATAATATAGAATTGATCCCCCATTTTATATCCACATTAAAATTTCTTATAAACAGTTGGCATATATATTCTTCTTCTATATGCCTTGTCCTTTCAGGACGTAGACGATCATGGCTTTCCACGTCTCCCTATCCCTGGTGGCTTTTAGTACGCCTTCTCTTGTGGCACTATGCAGCCCTCGTTCCATCATCCACTTGATTAGGTCCTTCAAATATGTTATCCGCTGCTTTCCCCTGTCTCTTTGTCCCTCTATCTGGCCTGTTAGTATCAGATTCTCCAAGCCCTCCTTCCTCATTGCGTATCCCAGGAACTTCAGCGGTCTCTTCCTGACGCTCAGTATTAATTTCCTTTTTGTTTCCATCATTTCTAAGACCTCATCATTACTCACATGCTTGATCCACGATATTCGCAACATTCTTCTGTAGAACCACATTTCAGTTTCAAGCTTTTCCTTCATCTTTGATGATATTGTCCAGCACTCATTGTCACATTGAAGAACTGACAACACATAACAATCCAGTACTCTCTTCTTTGTTTCTAGCGAAATGGAAAGTCACTTGCTATCTTCTACCTTCTTGAACCCCATTCATCTTTTATCTTTTCTTCAATATCCCCTGCACCCAGTCATTTCTCGCACTGTAGCCTCCTGCGCACTAATGGAGGTCCCGCCTTGCTTGTGGTGAAATAATTAAAATTATAACCGTACATTCGTACGATAATAAATACGAGGTCTGTCCAGAAAATCTCCATCTATTTAATATAACCTACCTCGGATAATAGTACCTAAGGCAGAAATTTCAGAAATTTACACAAAATAGCAAGCTCTAATCTTCATAATTTCACAAAAAGTGTCAAAAAATATTTCTTGTTTGGTTTTTATGTACCTAACCCTAGTCCTTTATTTACCACGTTCTTTCAAAATGTAGGCGATCATAGCTCTCTACTACTCCCTGTCTCTTGTAGCTCTCAATAAACGTTGTCTTTCTGTTATTATTTCTTAATCCCTGGTTCGCTATCCATTTACTAAAGCTCACTGAGTATGCTATGCGCGGCTTTCCTCTATCTCACTTGCTCTCTATTTGCCTTGTGAGTATCAGATTTTCTAAGCCCCCCCCCCTTCTACATTATATGTTCCAGAAATGATGTTAATAAGAAGTGTCACTTTTTGCTTCCATTTTCTCCAAAATTTCGTTGTTGCTCACATGCCCGGTTCCCGGTATTCTCAGTTGCCTTCTGTAGAACCACATTTCTGTTGCTTCAAGTCATCTCTTCATCTTTATAAACATCGTCCAGCATTCACAGCCATACAAGAGATTATATATCACGTACTTGTTTGGCTAACTTTAATGTCTCTCACCTGCCAAAATCACTCACCTAGATCTTCTCCTTCATGTACCGGGTCCTCTCAATACATAGACGATCATGTCGCTCAACAATTTCTTTTGTCCTTCATTTATTTCTCCGAAGTCGTGTTTGATTATCCATTTATTAAAACACTAATTATGATATGCGTTTCTCTGTTCCTCTTGCTCTCTGTTTGTCTTGTGAGTATCAGATTTTCCAAGCCTTCCTTTCTCATTATATGCCCCAGATTTCTTCCTAATGGTAATTAGAAGTATCCTTTTTGGTTACACTTTTTCGAAAACTTCGTCATTGCTCACATGTTTGGTCCACAGTATACTCAGTATTCTTTTGTAGAACCACATTCCTGTTGCTTCAAGCCCCCTCTTTATCTTTGAGAAGATCGTCTAGCATACACAGGAGATTATGTTTCATGAATTTGATTGGTTATTATCTATAATGTCTCTCGATTAAATGCAAAAGATTCTGCTAAACACCTACATAGCCCAACTACAACTTGTTAACCAATAATTTAATTTATTGATTAAGAATTAAAATTTTTCGTATGATGTGCTTTCACTTTTTCTGTTTGTCTTTCTCCTAGGTAAGTTAACCTGATTTCAATTTGACGTCTTCTTTTGTTCGGTCCCCCTTTGAAAAAGACACGGGCATCAGGTAGGTAAACAAATTTGATTGCTTGACTGGATACAATGGCTCCTGTGTATTGGAGCAATATAATTAATAAACAAAATGGCTATAGGTTCTCTGGATCAAGCTACAGGCTCTTCAAAGCTCACCAAAGCTCTCACTTACTCAGACTCACTGCCTCTGGGCGGAGATGAACCCAGATGGATCTCCGCCGAAGGGTAGACTCAAATCTGGGGTAAACAGACAAGACCTCGACCCTACTCTTATGCAGGGTCTACGGAATATTTTCATTTCTTTTCTAATTTCTCTTGTTTTTAAAATTAACTAAATTATCGATAGTCGTGTTTGTTTTTTAATTACCTTTTGTAATGTGTCTTGCTATATAGTGTCTTTTGTTTACCTATTGTTTTATTTTATATATTAAAAAAAAACGTAATTTTTTTTATCTTCTAAAACAGATAAATTATACAATGTGTATGTAGTGCGTCATAGTGGTTTAGTTTGTGTGTTTCGAGGAAACTGAATGCAATGCCGTCAAATGTTCCATGGGGTCATGAAAGCGACAAGATTAAGCACGTTATATATATATATATATATATATATATATATATATATATATATATATATATAGGAAAGAATATTAATAAAAAGTTTTGAATTTAAAAATGTACTTTTTTTGGACAGTATTTGTTTATTTTTATTATTGTATTTTATATTTCAGACCGCCCTCGGTCCTCCATCAGAAACGAGTGATTTAAATACGTTTCTAATTCAAATTTCAAATTCACTCGTTTCTGATGAAGGACCGAGGGCGGTCTGAAATATAAAATACAATAATAAAAATAAACAAATACTGTCCAAAAAAAGTACATTTTTAAATTCAAAACTTTTTATTAATATTCTTTCCTATACATATTAAGACAGTATAGGTGGATCATCACTATATATATATATATATATATATATATATATATATATATATATATATACGAGTAACGAGTATAGAGTACGTATCGATGGAATAATATTCCTTATCCAAAGAAACACTATTCTTAAAAAAGTGCTCAATACAAAGTAGAGCTAATAATATTTATTCAGAAATTATAACATGAATATGTTTTAATATCACTACAAAAGTAACTATTTTGTCTCGACATTTCTTGTGTCTTGTCAAGTGATGTGGTTTATTTCAAATTGAATAGTTTTAAAAGATTAAAACAAGCAAAACCCCTTTATTCAGGGAGGCTTTGTTGTATGAACAATGTGGATCAATCAGAGTAAAGCAACTTCTAATTTGGAGAATATGTGAGCAGACTTAAAAATAATTTTTGTTGGGCATTAGTATTAATATTTGATTAAATTGAGATCAGCATTATTAAGTTACCATTAGATCTAATTTATTATTGTTGCGAAATTTTTTTAAAAATTTTTCTAAGTTTAACAATTTATTAGATTTAGAAAATTATTCTTATATTAAACGAGGAAGATAAAGAACGCACACATAAATAAACCTACAAACATCTACACATGGAAAAATAGACGAGTATATTCACAAATACTGGCAGACACACATACAGATTAATAATGCTGATCTCAATTTAATCAAATATTAATACCATGTTATTATTTTCTGAATATATATATATATATATATATATATATATATATATATATATCTTAAGCTATTTAGATATGTGTTGAGTTTTATTTACTGTATATCATATTGGACTACGGCTATATCCTGTTGAATACACCGGTTCTCGTCCGATCACCGGAGTTAATCAACATTGAGCCTGGTCAGTATTTAGATGGGTGACCGTTTGGGAATACCAGGTGCCGTAAACGTAAGGACCAGGAATGGTCCTGCGAGTTTGGGGGTTGTTCGCAGGGCTAACAACTCTGCCCCCTAAAAAAACGGTTTCTTCCGGAAACAGTAACAAAAAGTTACCGCCCTACACACCATTGGGTGTAAAAGAGTGAGATGATGATATCACATTGGCATTGATAATATCTGTTGAACTGTCTATAGTATTTTATCTTTTTAATATTTTATATTAATTAGATATATTTATGGGATTATCCTCTCCGTTCTACGGATTTGTTATCTTTTGCTACATATATATATATATATATATATATATATATATATATATATATATATGTATATATATATATATTAGTAATTCATCGATTGTTATTATTAGATCTCAACAGAATGCAGAAAGCACTGGACGGCCGTTTCGTCCTATATTTAGGACTCATCAGTAGTGCGCATCCACTACCAGTAATTGAGAGCCTGACAGTTACGTTATTAAGCAAACGTCAAACCAATTGTACCACAGATTCCGGTGACGAAGAGGTCACGAATTAAACTCGATGACTCGCCGCTCGTTTACATATTCCGTGGTGGAACTCATCCAAGTTCCTTCGAAACCGGGAGCGAATTACTTAATTATTTCAAATCCTCCTAAATTTCTGTTTGTATGTCGTTGCTTGAACCAGCTTATAATGCTCTAGTGTGAGCAGCTTGGTGAGAGTAGTCGTAGTTCTGGGAGGCACCGTCCTCTGGGTAAAGAAATATTTTTTATTGTGTTGGTTCTAAGCTTACGGCTCACATGAGCCATCTTCAGAGAAGTTATAGGGACGTTAACATAAAAATATCCACCATCAGCGACGATGTTATCTTGTGTTGACATAAAACAGAATAAAAAAAATTATCCAAATGTTGGAGAATTTTTGTCTTTATTTTTACCTGAAATTAAAGCCAAAATACGATGTTTAGAACGGCTCATGATTAAACATAATAAAGATTTAGTCTCTTATATTTAACTGTATATATATATATATATATATATATATATATATATATATCCGAGTGAATACAGAACGAAGAAAGAATTCCTACAACGTCCAAAACATTAATTTAAAACAGTGCTCGTTTTATAATATATAGACCTGTGAATATTTATTATAAATTATATTTTAGAACATGTACATAATTTTTCTATATATATCCACGACAAAGATACGTTCGTTTCGACACTGAAACTTCAATGTCGACACAGCGCCTGATGAGACATTGAAGTTCCAATGTCGAAACAAACGTACCTTTGTCGTGGATATATATAAAAAATTATGTACCTGTTGTAAAATATAATTTATATATTCATATATATATATATATATATATATATATATATATATATATATATATAGAGAGAGAGAGAGAGAGAGAGAGAGTTTACTGATAGGAAGTTATTTTTGACAAAACAGTTTTTTTTTCATAAAGGGCCCGATATCAAGATAGAATTAATTCTAATGTCAATAGAATTAATGTGGAGAGGTTTTCTACTTTTGTTATTTCAATCATGCCAACTTCGAAGTTGCGTAAAGGCTTTATTTTGATGTCTTCATCTTTGAGGGATTTTATTTTTTCTTCAAAAACAACATTTTTCAGTTAAATGAAAAACCACTCCACATTATATATATATATATATATGCTATTAAATATAAGAGACAATGAATGTCTATTATGTTTAATCATGAGCCGTTCTAAACGTCGTATTTTTGCTTTAATTTCAGTTGAAAATAAAGACAAAAATTCTCCAACATTTGGATAATTATTTATTGGTTTTCTTCTAAGCTTTTTTTTTAAGCTTATTTTTGGTAACTATTGCCGTTGCCAAGCGGAGTTTTATGTCAACACAAAATAAAATCGTCGGTGATGGTGGATTTTATCATTTTCAACTGAAATTAAAGCAAAAATACGACGTTTAGAACGGCTCATGATTAAACATAATAGACATTCATTGTCTCTTATATTTAATAGCATATGTCTAGAAAATTACTTGCTGCCTCGATATACTAAATATATATATATATATATATATATATATTGATTGATTGATTGATTGATTGATTGATTGATGCATGTTTCATTAAATAATATAAGTTTTGTCGATTTATTTTATGTAAATTATTTTCATATCGTCTGATAAGTTTAATAGCATTATCGTTGAAAGTGGAAAGAAAATCACAATATTGATACATGTTTTTTTTAATCCTTTATGAGATTTCAGCTTACATCTGCCATTATCAAAGATGAAAATAATGTTTGTTGTAATGGGCAGTTCGCGAACAACCGATAGTAGCAGTCGTCTATTTTGTTTGTATGGAGGATTGGCAAACACGTGTGTGCATGCTGGAAGCGAAAATCGCACTCCAGCTTGTGGCGTCTCACATGGCCACACGAGAGTGGGAGCGAGAGGTATTAATAATGGAAAGCCATTGTGATAACCAATCGTTTCTGCTATCTATTATAGGCTTTCGAGAATGTGTGGAGGTTTTGTAGTCAATTTTGTTCAGGTTAGGTTTCAAGGTTGATTATTTTTAGTTTTTGTTTATTGTTTTCGTGTTTAAGTAAGTTTGTGTTTCAACGATGATTTCGTGGAATTGTGCATTTGGCCTGGTATGTTGTTTTAGATATCTAAGGATGTTGGAATTGTCGTTTAAATGTGTCAAGCGTCGTGAGAGCGAGTTTGTAGTGTGACCAACATAATTATTGTTTATATATGTTTATATTGTTTATCTATGTTTTGCGCATTAATGGTAGTCCTGCTTTGATTGGAGTAAAAATATAATTTATATATATATATATATATATATATATATATATATATATATTCACTCCAATCAAAGCAGGACTACCATTGATGCGCAAAACATAGGCTACAGGGGATGTCGAAGAAAGGATGAGAGGTTAATGAGATTTGGGGAGATGGATTGAGATTAGGCAGAAAGAAGATGTCAGTTGATGTTGCGTTTAAACGAAAAAGTGTTCCACGGGCGGGGAGTGCGCTAAAAGAGACTATTTGTGCAGAAGTGATGGCTACATTTGACTATTTTGACGGTAAAAAGGTGGGACCTAAATGCCAATCTAGTAGCATGAATAAATTCATGTGGACGGTGTACCAGGAAAAGAAACTTGTCGAAGCAGAAAACATGAAAATATTTGTAGAAAAGACAGAGGGAAGCCACATACCGTCGATGAGAAAGTTGAGTTTACAAGCCAGGATCAAGTATGTTGTAGATCTTTCTTTGGATATTGTCGTTCTGTTATGGTAAAACACACCTACTCCTCAGATAATGGACTCTCCCTCCTATATTAATAGGAGTTAACAGGAAGTTAACGGAAGAAGTTCTTGGAAGTTCTAGAGAGTTCTTAGAGTTCTATAGGAGTTCAGTAGAACTGTTAGTTAGTTCCAGTTTGAACATAGTTGGATTAAGGCAGTTGATATTAGTCGGCAGTTAGCCGAATACTAAGGAGTCAGCTTACAGTGGAAGATTACCAAGTTCCTAACACTTTGGATGCGTTAAGTCGATTAGCAACCGACATAGCACGATTATAACCTTCAGTGCAAAAACTAGTCCGCAACATGTTCATATAAGCTGTCGAACGTATTGTCAAATTTTTGGCGATGCTGTCCAAACTTCATAATGTTTTTGCCCAAATACATTCAACAATTACTATTTATTATCAGGAGCGTTAATGTAACAAAAAATGTATTTAATAATTTTGCCCTAGTATTTTTGGAACGACACATTAAGAATTTAATATATACGTGTAACGTATATTAGTCACATCAGGTGTAGGCCGGTTTATAATTATATGTAAGCAGTATATATTTTATTTTTGAATTAAATCGTTAAGGGTTACAAAACGTGACGGCTCTTGGCGACGAATATGTTATTAGATTTTTTAAACACATTTTAAAATATTGTTTACTGAGATAAAAGACATTGTGTTAAATCTATGTTATTTCTGTTGCATATATTTTACCAATTTTCACATAGTACAATTTCCAGATCAATACATTTTTCACCGCAAAAATGAAGCTAAATGCCCAATATTAATCTTTGGTCACCCAGATGACGTAAGAAAAACAAAATATTTAACCAATATTTTGAACGTTCTGAAAAGAATAAAATATATATTTTAATAATAAAAATGTTTTCCTCTTAATAATAAGATTTTGACGATAAAACTTTGTTTTTATTAAGTTTAAATCATTGTGGTGGGCTCATTTTTTAGCGAATCAGTAGAAGTATCTCGATATATATTATTGATAAGACTGTGGTCTCGTTTTGATGAAACGATCGATAAGTGCCTGATTTGTACTAAGTTTTGGTAACTGCACATTTAACTTACGAGAGAGTATGCTGATTTCTGACTAATTTGACGCATTTCTTAAGCGCTTATGATGCAATCTACTTAAAAGTATAAACATTTCTTTCAGTTTTTATATGATCTTTTAGTTCCCTGTTATTGATGAGGACTGGAGATTAAGTTACAACATAAATCTGTAGTACTTATAGCATTTATTAAGTGGCAAATATTTTCAGCGGCCTTTTCATCTTTCATAGTTTTGGGTTATCTGATTACAGGATATATATATATATATATATATATATATATATATATATATATATATATATATATATAATCATATCGCCCCAAGCAAGGCATTATACTGCCACTGTTTTGCAGGGGGTTACATAGGAGGAAAGTTATGAGAAAGAGTGACAGCTTATAGGGGGTGTCAGGAAGAGGGTAAGATAAGTTTGAGAATACTGATGACAGTGGACGGAGAAAGGAGCATGAGAGAGAGGATGCAGATTAGTGAGATAAGAGATGACTATTGATTTTACATTTAAATTCTTGGAGATTGTAGCTGTCGGGAAAGTAAACAGAAGGGAATTCCACAGGCGGGAAGTGCGAGAAAAGAAGCTGATGGAGTAGAATTTGAATTTACAATTCATTGGTTTAACAGTAAAATGATGGGACCTAGTTGCTAATCTTGTGGCTCGAGTAAATTTATATATAGAGGGCATCAGTGAGCTAAGTTTATCGGAGCAGAAAGTATTTGTAGAAGAGACACAAGGAAACCACATTGCGCCGGTGAGAAAGTGACTGTATCTGAGCTACCAAGTAGAGATCGATCACATTACAGATTCTCCGTTGGATTTTATCAAGGACATCTAGGTGAATAGCAACCGACCAGATATGGCAGCAGTATTCAATGCACGGGCAGATGGTAGATTTATATATGTGCAGGATTGTTTCAGACGGGAAAAACTTCCTGGCCCAACACAGAGAACCGACTTTCTTAGCAGCGGATTTAGCTATGGATTCTATATAGTCATTCCATTTGAAGTCTGCTTTGAGAGTTAACCAGAGGAGGCGCAGTGTTTAGCTTTTAGGGAGACTAGCCTGTTCTATGCTAATGGGGGTTAGGAGCGATTGTCTGTGATGGTTAATGTATATAATTCTGCTTGTATGCCTGACAATGAAGGTGACACTCTACAGACTGTTGAAGAAAACTGAAGTATCAGTACCCGTCAAGTGACCCTAGCATGTCGCACATCTCATAGTACCGCGTGGAGGGTACGTCAAGAGAAACCCCTGTGTCCGTATCATTTGCAACGTGCATAAGGCCTTTCGCTCTCTGATCTCTCACCACGGGAGAACTTTTGTACAAACTGACGATCTATTGTTTGTCTCTTCGGTCTTGTTCACGGATGAAGCAACATTTGGATTAGAGCCCCTGTACATAATCGACCTCCTAACTCAGCATTTTTTTAATGAGTTTTAAATTATAAATCACTTTTCACTACTAACCAGGTTTTATTCGTTTCTATATTCAGGACTGGACGCGTTGAAAGATTCTGATAATTTTTTAAAATGGACGGGAAATGTTCAGAAATATGAAATTATCATCCGGTAACACCTCTTTTACATCCGCAGTTAAACACACACACACTCATATATATATATATATATATATATATAGTGTATCGAGGCAGCAGATAATTTTCTGAACATATACTGTTAAATATAAGAGAAAATGAATGTCTAGTATATTTAATCATGAGCCGTTCTAAACATCGTATTTTCGCTTTAATTTCAGGTGAAAATAAAGACAAAAATTCTCCAACATTTGGATAATTTTTATTAGTTTCGGCTCACATGAGCCATCTTCAGAAAGGTTGCAAGGGCTCTAACATAAAAACAACCACCATCAAAGACGATTTTATCTTGTGTTGACATAAAACTTTACTAAGCAACGATAACAGTTTCCAAATATCAAATGCAGTTCGTAAATTTGTAATGTGGTTCTATGATGTCACACCGCGTGAGAGCTCGAAATGATAGCAGAACCATATATTTAAATGCAATGTAATGTATTATAACCAGATTTAAACGTGATTTTATTAAGTGTGGGTTATTTTTATTTAATGTAGATGGCCTCCAATATCTGAAGATTATTCAGCCATTGTTGATTAAAGTCTGTCTGATATTACCTAATATCACTTAATCACTTAATAAAATAAAGTGAAAATACTATGTTTAGAATTGTCCATGATTAATAATAATAGATATTCATTGTCTCTCTTAAATTTAACAGTACATGTTTAGAATATATATATATATATATATAAGCACAAAGATTTTTCTCACTTTAACTGAACAGGTTCATGCCGACTTCGAAGGACACCGTTATGGTTTTCTCACTCGTCAGAGATGGCTTCAAACCATCCTTGACAAATGAGAAACCAGTTCTGGCGAGTGAGGGCATCATAATGGTGTCTTCACAAAATTTCGAAGTTGGCATGAACCTGCTCAGTTAAAGTGACAAACTCTTTGTTTTTATCAACATTATATCTTAACTCCGATATCTAAATAAACGTCTACTGGTCTAATCAGTTCCTTTTTAACTGTTTTCGAAATCAGTGACTGTTGTCAAATCGCTTGGTTTCCAATTCTGGCAGCAAGTAATCGAATGTTTAACCGTACTGATGAGCTGTGATACAGCGAAACGGGACTGCATACATATATAGTCAGCAGCAGCGGTGAAATACGTATTACCCATGAAATTATAGAATATCTAATTTTTTTTCTAAATTATATTATTCTGTTAAATTAAATAAATGAATTTAACATTGAGTTCTTCTGAGTTCGTCTCTATCGAAATTTACCTGACTCATATACCAAGTATTCTACGTTATATATATATATATATATATATATATATATATATATATATATCAGCATGCGGTGAAGATATAGAAGAATCCAAGGGAGTATCCTGTACATACAGTGGTAGGATAACTCTCTAAGAGAGCTCTAAATATATATGTATATAAATACATATAGAGTAAATATAAGAAAAATTAAGTCAGACACGTTATTTCATGGTAAATCGGAAGTTTCTGGCCTATTTCAGGCGAACCATCATCAGGTTCCGTCTTTATTGTACAAAGGATTTTACACGATATATATATATTTATATATATATTAATGCATATTTCATTAAATAATATAGACAAGTGTTGTCTATTTTATTATTTTCATAATCTCTGATAAGCTTAATAGCATTATCATTAAATGAAAAAATAAAATTACAATATTGATACATAATTTTTTAATAATCCGATCTAAGCTTTTGGCTTTCGTCTTTTATATATATCTATCTAAATCTAAACTTATTTATAAATGGAACTTTGTGTGTGTATTTGTCTGTGTGTGTGTGTCCGTTAACTATAGACTCCGAAACGGCTGAACCAATTTTCTTGAAAATTGACACAGTTGTACTATTAGCATCTGCGAGTGTTCTTAGCTAGGTTTTGTGTCGAGGAACCTCCAATAAATATCGAAAATCCATAATCAAAAAAATCGGGTTATAGAAAGAGTGGTCCGATTTTAATCAAATTTGATACACTCATAGACAGACATAAGAAACGACATTCAGAGGTTTCAAAGTTGCAGTTCTTACAATAGTGCAGAAAATCGATAATATATATATATATATAGGTACATATATATATATAAGAGGCAAGATGTTTGTGTTTGTGTCTGTTTATCTGTCTATATGTCCTTTATACAAATCCACAATTTTTATCCAATTCTCACCAAATTTCACACAAATATTCCTTAATCTGAGTCTGATCTCTAGGACCATGGATTAGTTTTAAAGCTTTCATTACACACGAGCAAACCCCGGACTATACTGTTAGCATATATATATATATATATATATATATATATATATATATATAAGCACAAAGAGTTTGTCACTTTAACTTAGCGTTGATAAGCAGAAACTCTTTGTACTGATCAACGCTCTATTTTCACTCCGATATCGACCACGTTACGATAAAAAATTGCTTGACAAAATATATTTTAACAGTAAAACTACTAAAATTATAGCACGTTACGATAAAAAACTGCTTGACAAAATATATTTTAACAGTAAAACTACTAAAATTACAGCACGTTACGATAAAAAATTGCTTGACAAAATATATTTTAGCAGTAAAACTACTAAAATTACAGCACGTTACGATAAAAAACTGCTTGACAAAATATATTTTAACAGTAAAACTACTAAAATTACAGCACGTTACGATAAAAAACTGCTTGACAAAATATATTTTAACAGTAAAACTACTAAAATTACAGCACGTTACGATAAAAAACTGCTTGACAAAATATAGTTGAACAGTAAAACTACTAAAATTACGGCAACCTTGGCGTTAAACATTATCACAATTAAATAGCATATTTATGTAATCATAAGCCCCCATTATTAGAAATTCCCTTTTATAAAATGACGTGCAATCGGAAGGAGTATTAGTCAAGAAAGCCTGGCTGCATAAACTGAGTCAATGGGTTTAGTTTAACCCACCACTGCATGGTAATACAATACGCCGAAGGCTTATTAATTATGGAAAATTAAATTTCCGCTAAAACGAGAAAGAAAATAATTAAGTTGAATAATGCCTTGATAGACGAAGTCTATCCGGAAATGATGCAGTCATTCAAATTTAGAGGAAAACCTAGTCTACCTCGGGGAAATAATACTTCTTCAGTCGTACAACTCTTGGGATCGTCTACACTTTCAGTGCCGCTTCCAGTTTTCAAAAGAGTCTTCAAACTCTTCCTTCAGGACTGTCATCAAATACCTCATCACTTTATTCGTAATCTCTTTCACGTTCCAAATGGTCGACCCTTTAACGGCGATCGGGAAAAGTAAAAGGTGCATGAAAACTGTAGAGTGTCCAACGGCTCTAGAGGATGCTAGGTTTTGTGAAAAAAAATATACATATCTTATTCAGTGGCGTTTCACTGCCAATTGATAATTTGGCGGGAAAGTATCCGCTTACACATGCGCAAAATGCTCCAATTTATTAGTTTAAAAAAAAACGTCAGACTTGCAAGGTCGATATTTACTGGGTAGACCTCACAGCGTTGATGTCTTGTTGAAAGTTATTCAAATCATTTAAATCCTCAAGAAAGAAATAATTAACTTTCAAACTTATTTGAACTTGGTTGTTTTTCTTGAATCTCCTGCTTATTATATATATATATATATATATATATATATATATATATTCAATTAATAATATATATATATATATATATATATATATATATATTCAATTAAAATGTATATATATATTCAATTAAAATATATATATATAAATATATATATATTTAATTAAAATATATATATATATTCAATTAGAATATATATATATATATATATATATAACTCTTCAATTAAAATATATATATATATATTCAATTAAAATATATATATATATATATATATTCAATTAAAAAAAATATATATATATTCAATTAAAATATATATATATATATTCAATTAATATATATATATGTATATTCAATTAATATATATATATATATATATATATATATATATATATATTCAATTAAAATATATACATATATATATATTCAATTAAAATATATATATATATGTATATATATATTCAAAATAATAAAATATATATATATATATATTTAATTAAAATTAAAATATATATATATATATATATTGAATTAAAAAAAAATATATATATATATATTCAATTAAAATATATATATATATATATATACATATATATATATATATATTCAAAATTATATATATATATATATATATATATATATATATATATATATTCAATTAAAATATATATAAACGGGGAAATAAATTATGAGAAGAAAGTCTGTTGCGGATGACGTGAATGAATAGACAGGGAAAAAATAATAAAAGTCATAACATCTAAAGATGCTTGAGACACAGCAAAGCAAACCCAAGCAAACAGTCACTTTGTTTACGTTCGCCTGGACCTGAGGAGCAGCGTCTCCAACACCTTGAGATTCAATAACGAGTGTGCTCTGGCCAAAACTGAGAACCAGTTTGCACTGAAATCCATAGAACAGGTCGGATTATTTATCAAGTGATTCACGATAGAAGACCCGTATGTATTTCGAATGGTATCATCAGACGAAAGATTTTTGTTGAGTATTGTAGCTGGTACATGCCGTTTAATCCTAACATCTAAATGTTGCGTCGTTCTACTATGCAGTCGAGTCCACAACTGCATTTAAAATAATAAATAAAAAAATTAATATGGTGTGTGTGGGGGTAGAACGTCTTTCCGCATAGATGGAAGGACAGAAATCGTTTGAAAAACAACACGAACGTTAGCTGCATAATAACACGCACGCGAACTAGATGAAATTTGTTTGGTGAAGGACTCACTAATCCTACCCAAGAACGGTAAACCAAAATATATATATATATATATATATATATATATATATATCACCTAATGAGCCAGACGAGCCTACCTAGGTTTCTCCTAAACGGATCGCCAGGGAAAGATGAAAAGAAAAACGACATCTAAAAAGGTAATCAAGACAACCCACTTGACCAGAAAATCAAAGAAACTACATAACAAAAGGAAGGGGGAGGTTAACAATTTTATTTCTTTTAATTTTTAATTTTTAATTTTCAGGGGGAGGAGTAGAAAGCAAAGATGAAAACAAAAAGGTACTATACCACGATAAACAACCAGTTCCCTGTGTGTGTAACATATATATATATATCGCCTAATGAGCTAGACGAACCTACCTTGGTTTCTCCTAAACGGATTGTCAGGGAAAGTTGGCTAAAGAGGAAAAGAAAAGACGACATATAAAAAGCTAATTAAGACAACCCACGTGACCAATAAATGACAGAAACTACATAACAAAAGGGAGGGGGAGGTTAATAATTTTATTACTTTTAATTTTTAAATTTTAATTTGCAGTGGAAGGGGTAGAAAACAAAGATGAAAACAAAAAGTACTATACCACGATAGATGGGCCTAATCTCACAGCCATAGCTTCCTATGCCTACATCTATTCAGGATTTCAGTCTTAGAATTCAGTAAGTTAGTCGGTTGCTTATACATAGCTATAGCTAGTTTCTCTTCATTACATAGCCTACAAAACTCGTTTGATAGTTTTCGAGGAAAATGTTTGAGACGAGTATAATTACAATCTCGTTTATATATATATATATATATATCCTATGTTTTTAGGCACGATTGGAGTTTCATGCGTTATGCAATCATCAGGTGCATATTATGTACAGCAGTTAATAGTATGCACCTGATGATTGCATAATGCATAAAATTCCGTATCGTTCCTAAAATGGTAGTATGTGTATATCTATTAATGTATACATTTTGCTCTATTACACCGCAATGAGCACTTTTCTAAAAACACCTAATTCATATTTATATATTGATGTGTATCTCTGCGTATACACATATATTTGAAAATTTTAAAAAAATTTGATATGTAATATATATTGGCTCTGTAAAAAACAATTTAATTACATTGAGCCCTCTGGCTGGACCATTGTTAATATCTAATATTAATAGGATCCTTTCGGATTTACCTACAAGCCGCTTTTTTTTTTCAATTTATGACCAATATATATACTGACGTGTCTGAAGAAGCGACCCCAGAAGTTCAGCACGATCGAATAAATAATGAATAATAAAGTTAATGCTATGTTTGTGAAAGGATCGTCAGGGTATTATGTATTCATGTGGAGTTCTTAAAACACAATAAAACCCTAAATGCACATTTTTACATCTGAAGCTGCAACGTGCCTATAAATGTTTTGGTGAATTCCGCTCTGCTCTCGCCAATCTGTAAAAACGACACAAGAAAGTTTTTTGGAACTCGGTTGGTTTGTTCTGCCCAAACTGCCATATTCAACTGACCTTACATCAACCGATTGTTACCTTTACAATTAACAATTCATTGGTTTCACAGTAAAAGAGTGGGACCTAGTTGCTAATCTTGTGGCTCGAGCAAATTTATATATATATAGGAGGCACCAGTGAGCTAACTTCATCGGAGCAGAAGCCGTAAAAGTATTTGTAGAAGAGACACTGGGAAGCCACACTGGGTCTTTGAGAAAGCGACTGTATCCTAGCTGCCAAGTCGGGATCGATCATATTACAGATTCTCCGTTGGATTTGTTCGAGGACACCTAAGTGGATAACAGGAGCACCTGACCAGATATGGTAGCAATATTCAACAGGCGGATGGTAGATATATATGTGTAGGATTGTTTCAAACGGGAAAAAAACTTCCTGGCTCTACACAGAGAACCGACCGTTTTAGCAGTGGATTTAGCTATGGATTCTATATAGTCATTCCACTTGGGGTGTGCTGTGAGAGTTAACCCAAGGAGGCGCAGTGTTTTGATTTCAGGGAGACTAGCCTGCTCCATGTTAATGGTGGGGGAGGAGTGATTGTTATCTTTTTTTCGATCACTGTAAAATGCTTTGATGAGGAAAATGAAAACTTTATTCAAGAGATAGTCCAAAATCATTTCATATTAAAATGTTTGAGATTTTATTCAAAAGGTTATTGAATTCATTGGATGGATAGTTTTTTTTTTGTTTGTGTGTGTGTCTTTTGATTCAGCTTTCCTTCATAATGGAGGTAATCATATCTATTTTTTATTATCAGTGAATTTCCATCCTTTCTTAAGTTGTTTTCTTTAGCTTGTCTACAAAAGAAAACACTGAATTCAAAATGATTCAGAGTTTTTCTTCACAAGACTAGCTGCCAAGGCTGGAAAGCCCTGTCTACCCTTTAATTACCAGTTAGGAGTGAGACTGACTGATTTTTTTTTTTTTTTTTTTTTTTTGTGACTTGTGTGCAAAATTAAACGCAACGGATTAACAGTAATTTGAACTTGGCCGGTCCAACGCGCCGATTACTCAACCGGCACTTCTGAAGTACTGTTTCTCTTTAAACCAACTCAAGTCAGCAATAAAATAAACAAAAAACATTCAGAATTAATCAACAGAAAGTACATATTATTCAATCATACCACGTGTTTCCTTGGAAACCAGGTAAAAATTGTTACAGCTTGCCTGAAAGAATTCAACTCATCTGCCGTATTTACCAGATATTTCATAATTTGATTACCGGATTGTGCTTTCGCAAAATTGTTTTCATCTAAAAAAATGAAATTTCTTGGAAAAGGGCAAAAGTCACGGAGAACTTTTTTTTCTGTTCATGGTCTTTAAATGTTCAGGAAGAATGAAATATTAACACTGATGAAAAAAAAAACGAATATAAAAAATAGTCTATATTTCTGAGATGAGTATTTACATTATTTACATTGGACTGTTCTTATTTTGGCCTAGTGGATATAAACGTTGGTTTCTTCCAGTGATTTGACGCAAATTGCTGTGAGTTCAATACCAGGCTACAGCAGTATTGAACAAACAACTGAGAGAGTTGAGCTTAAAGAGAGATATCTACATTGCATTCGGAAGTGGCATCGCACATGAAAGGAGAATGATATAACCCAGTGATCGAAATAAAGAGTTTGGTTAAAAATTTCTACCAACTAAAGAAGGCCGGGGCCCACAACGACCAAAACGTCGTAAACATGGCAAAATGCAATGTCAATTTCCATCTTTTATCTACTTGACTGCAGTCCTTTCTACATCACCCCGTGTATTTTGTTCTTCTCCTTTCTCTCTACCTTCGTAACTGTCTACACCCCTGTGTTCACATCCTTCTCTTGTCCTTTATCTTTCATCCCCTGTAGCTGGTTCGCCTTTGTCTGCATTCTCGTCCTGCCTGTTATTTCAACTCTCTTATGTAACGCCAGCCCTTTCTACATCTTCCCGTGTATCTTGTTCTTTTTCCTTTCTCTCTACCTGCCTTGCTTTTGGTTTAACGATTAATATATATATATATATATATATATATATATATATATATATACGAAAAATTATTAAAAAATTGTGAGTTTAAAAATGTATTTTTTTGACAGTATTTGTTTATTTCTATTATTATATTTTATATTTCAGACCGTCCTCGGTCCTTCATCAGAAACAAATGATTTTAACATTCAAATTAGAACGTATTTCGCGAGAGTGTCTGTGGAGAGAGTTTGTTTACATCACGTGACGCGTTTGTTTACATCACGTGACGCGTCTGTGGAGAGAGTTTGTTTACGTCAAGTGACGCAGAAAGCGACAGATTTTTTTTTAAATATTTGTAAACATAAACCTATCTTTAATAATAAAAATTTTTTGAATGTATCTAAAAAAGTTTAGCTATTGAAATATTTGTAAAGATTCAAAACACCTAAGTCCCTATTTAACACTAGCTTGTGTGTATTTAATTTTAAAATACAGCATTTTTCTTTCTTTCTGCGTGTGTGTGTAGAACTAAAATCAGTGTCTATTAGTAAACATTTGCCATTTTCTAAAGTGTGACCCGGTTGATTGAAGTGGATTTCTATTGGGGAATATTGATTGTTCTGGCGTATACTAAGTTTGTGATTATTGAAGCGAAATCTAAACCTATTACTAGATTCGCCAATATATCCACTACTGGGACATATTGAACAGAAGAGAAAATATATGATGTTTTTGCTGTCACAGGTGAGGCGTGGTGGGTGCAATTTGATTTTGGTGTGGGTACAGAGAATATTTCAATAGCTAAACTTTTTTAGATACATTCAAAAAATTTTATTATTAAAGATAGGTTTATGTTTACAAATATTTTTTTTTAAATCTGTCGCTTTCTGCGTCACTTTATGTAGACAAACTCTCTCCACAGACGCGTCACGTGATGTAAACAAACGCGTCACGTGATGTAAACAAACTTTCTCCACAGGCGCTCTTGCGAAATACGTTTCTAATTTGAATTTTAAAATCATTTGTTTCCGATGAAGGACCGAGGACGGTCTGAAATATAAAATAATAGAAATAAACAAATACTGTCAAAAAATACATTTTTAAACTTACAAATTTTAATAATTTTTCCTATACATATTAAGACAGTATACGTGGATCATCACTATTAGACCGGGGTGACTCAACCAAACTCAACTCCAATATTTACTCTTCTCCCCCAGAGAGGGATGTGACACAAGGTCTTTTTTTAACGTGGAGTACCTGAGCGCGTACACCCAGGTACTGGTCAAATCATTACCTATCCACCGCAGTGGATAGGTTCAAAACCGGTCTAAACCGGTCTTATTCGGTCTTAATTTGGTGTCTCCAGCCCGAAGGCCGGAGACAACTCCAATATTTACCCTTCTCCCTCACTTGAGAGAGATGTGACACAAGGTCTTTTTTAACGTGGGGAACCTGAGCGCGTACGTCCAGGTACTGGTCAAATCATTACCTATCCACCGCAGTGGATAGGTTCAAAACCGGTCTAAACTGGTCTTAAACCGGTCTTATTCGTTCTTAATTTGGTGTCCTAGCCCGAAGGCCGGAGATAACTCCACCCCGAGTGGCATAATCTCCTGGTATTCATAATAATAGGAAGAGTTCATTATAATCCAAAAAGGGCAGGTCCCATAACAGTTACAAAGCACTTTTTAACAAGAGATGGCGTTTATCTCTTGTTTTCTTTTTCGGAATTGGTTTTCTCTTCCATCTAAAGTCTATTTCAACTCTAAACTACATTTATTCACTTATTAAATCTTGACATCATCAAGTCTACAATTATGCAATCTTTCCTGAATAGCCCCCTAAAATTTTACTTCTTGCTCTTTCTTATGGGCCTTGTATTGAGTAAATATTAGCAAGAAAAATATGGCCTTCTCTTCAGAAAGTTCCCTGCGGAAACTGACACCATATTTTACCATTTTACTATTCTGTTACCGTTTTCGATGGGTCAGTCAGTCAGTTAAGTGCCATACGTGATACACACTTGGGCGATCATGTCTCGAAAGGGACATGACTCACTGGGCAGAAGATTATCCCGCAGTAGTTTTTGCCATTACTTTCTGCAGTAGACTCATTGCCAGCCAAAGCTATAAAACCCAATCTGTGCTGCCATTTAACTCATACCTGGAGGGAGACGAGTTAGATTATATTACATTATTATATTAAGTATAATTAGTGGGGGATGAGTTTATTACTTCATAACAATAGAAAACCGATCCCCCACTTCATGACCAGCAGATGCCTTAATCATGATTCCAACTATTATAGTTAGTCAGTCAGTCAAGTGCCATACGTGATTCACGCTTTGGACTATCATGTCTCGAAAGAGACATGACTGACTGGGCAGAAGATTATCCCGCAGTAGGTTGCCATTTGTTCTAACGGGAGATGGAAAGTGCGACACGGAGATCCGAAAGCGAATTGGCATGGCAAAGGACGCGTTCCAGAAGATGAGCAAAATACTAACACACAGGAAAATCTCAATAGAAACGAAGAAAAGAGTGCTAGACTGCTACGTGATGTCAGTTCTTCAATACGGCTGTGAATGCTGGACAATATCATCGAAAATGAGGACAAAACTGGAAGCGGCCGAAATGTGGTTCTACAGAAGGATGCTACGGATATCGTGGACTGAGCATACAAGCAACGACAAGGTGTTAGAAAAAATGGCAACAAAAAGGAAATTGATGCTGAGCATCAGGAAAAGACAACTGAAGTTCCTGGGACATGCAATGAGGAAGGAGAACCTGGAGAACCTGATACTGACTGGACAGATAGAAGGAAGGAGAGACAGAGGAAGGCAGCGGATAACATATTTGCAGGGACTGATCAGGTGGATGACGGAACGAGGGTTGCCAGGAGCAACAGGAGCAAACATACTAAGAGCCACAAGGGATAGGGAGACGTGGTGAGCCATGATCGCCTACGTCCTGAAGAGACAGGGTACATAGAAGAAGGTTGCCATTGCTTTCATGGGTACAAATTCAAAGATCACCTTGTCTATACGATTTTTTTTATTATTATCAGTCCTAAGTGAAGTGAAGAACATGATTGTGAGTCAAATTGTAGACCTTGAATTACTATTTTAATCATCGGACAAACCCGGAAAACCTTTTGGCGGAGCCCGTTAGGGAAGCTTTCTTAACTTATACTAAACTAATTTGCCAAAATATTATAACTTATTTTCACAGCAATTTATTTGATATTAACATAATTAAATTCAAAATTATATTTGCATACATTTGGAGAAAAAATTACTAACCATTGGTCTACAAATGTTATTCGTCACTTTACATAAAGAGAAAGATGAAGCAACACTACCGGCCATAATTATGAGATCACCCCAGTTTTTTAAAAGAAATTATGCATTTCAGACGATTTTTAGTATTTATTGCCAAATAGATAATTCTAAATGAAAATAGAATGTTTCTTCTGTTAATACTACAATATAACGACATAGAACAGCGTTACAAATTTACGAACTGCGTTTGCCATTTTTGGTAACTGTCATTATTGCTGAGCAAAGTTTTATGTCAACACAAGATAAAATCGTCGCTGATGGTGGATGTTTTTTATGTTAATGTCCTTGTAACCTCGCTGATGATGGCTCAGGTGAGCCGAAAGCTTAGAATCAACTTAATAAAAATTATCCAAATGTTGGAGAATTTTGGGCTTTATTTTAACCTGAAATTAAAGCCAAAATACGATGTTTAGAACGGCTCATGATTAAACATAATAGACATTTATTGTCTTTTATATATATATATATATATATATATATATATAGTGTATAAAGGAAAACTCAACACGTCATATTAGTTATAAACTATAGCTCATTTCAATGAGCTTAACTAGCTCATATCATCAGACTCTTTTACAATATTGCCTCCATCTGGCATGAAATTTCTGCCGAAATTAACTTTTTCTTAAAATGAAGAGGGAACATAATAGAAATAATAATAATAATATTAATAATAATAATAATAATAATAATAATAAGATTAAACAAATAAATAAATGAAAATAATTGTAAGAGGAAGGAGGATAGAAAGAAGAGAGACAGAGTCCAAGGTTAACACCCATCGAGCTCTCTATATGGATTTACCTATGAATAATTTATATTAAGGAAATCTTGTTGGATTATCCTCACTGTTTACTGACTGACAACTATACCTATATATATATATATGTATATATATACAGTTGTGTGTATATGCATTCAGCCAATAAATTATTTTCCTTACTTTTTAACAATTAATTATTATGAGGTATATCTGATATAATTATAGTTGTAAAAATATTTCAGTCCGTTGAGTGATAATAAGTAAAAAATAATTAATATTATAGGTTACTTAACTTTTCTTACACACTTTTTATGCAATAACAACGTCTGGATAAACATAATAGACCTTCACTGAAAATAATGTTTAGCAATAAATTATATCAAGGAAAAAGTTAAAACTGAAATCACATGATGCCCGTTGAATATTATAATTGACCGATATCACTTTAGAGGACCTTTCTATGTTCATTTTATAAAATACTAGCACTATAGCCAGGTGTTGCTCGGGTGTAATGAAAGCTTTAAAACTAATCCATGGTCCTGGAGCTCAGACTCTTTGAACGTTGACACGAAAGACTAAAAAGCAATAGTTATTTTCAGTTAAAGCGAAACCCTAGACTGAAAGAAAAATGAATGGATGAAAGTTTTTTCGTCGTAAACTGAATTTTCAAGGCTAAATAAGTCCTCTGAGTAAATGGTATCATGGCTGAGAATAAGAACTACAATTATACCTACTTAGAGCCAAGCCCAAAGCAAAAACTAAAATAAAAGGGATGAAAAAATACAGACATACAGGCAGATAAACAGACACACACACATAAACATCTTGCCTTTTATATATATATATATATATATATATATATATATATATATATATATATATATATATTATCGATTTTCTGCACTATTGTAAGGACTGCAACCTTGAAAGCTCTGAATATCGTTTCTTGTGTCTTTGTCTATGAGTGTATCAAATTTGATTAAAATCAGACCACTCCTTCTATAAACCCGATTTTTTCGATTATAGATTTTCGATATTTATCGGGAATATCTCAACACAAAACCTAGCTAAGAACATTGGTTCAGCCGTTTCGGAGTTTATAGGTAACGGGGACACACACACACACACACACACACATACACACACACACACAGATAGACAAAGTTCCATTTATCAATAAGTTCATGAATCCATTAAACCTTCAAATCGTGAACAAAATGATACTGTTATTCCGAAGATCTGAAAAGGTAAATGATTGTGGCTGGCCAATTCGGGAAAGTATACAAGAAAACATACCAACGATTTCACTTGCTTATTTTGCTAATTTATCACTCATAACTAAAAGGGAATTGACAGTGTGCCACTTTTTTGCAAAATCATGTTGTTACAAGATTTCAACAGAAGGCTGGGAATTTAAAACCCAAGGGACAGTTCAGTCAACACAAAATTGGGCATCAAATTTTATCCAGGCAAATCTCCAAAACATACGAACAAAACTATAGCACTGAACAACATGTAAAAAATTTAACCTACAACAATTTCATGGACGGATTAAAAGAGAAACTAATGAAGAAAACACTTAAAGTTGTTTGTTTAGTTTTCAGTGAAAAATAAAAAGCTGGATTATTACTGGAAAACAGATCTTTGGTCATAAGAAAGTACAACAGAACGTTTGTGATACAACCAGCGGTATTAAATTTGGTAAAAAAAACGCATGAAATGAAAATATTCACCCAACAGTGAATCATGGTGATAAACGGATTATATTTTAGCAATGCTTTATCGCAGCAGAATCCGGGAAATCCAATAAGAATGAGGGGTAGGGGAAGAATAGAGTCGCTAAAATATCATTCCATGCTTTTTGGAAAAAAAATCTATCCTCTGTTATCCAACTAAAACTTTGCAGCCAACTCATCTTTCCAAAAACAAGATTCTTCATAAAAAGTGGTCAAAAATAACAATCAAGTTTTTAGAAGCCATCAAAGACTATAGAAAACATCTATTAGAAGAGTACAATACCAACAGTTAGTTAAAGGCCATGCGTGATACATGCTTTGGGCGATCATGTCTCGAAAGAGACAAGACAAACTGGGTAGAAGATTATTCCGCAATAGGTTGCCATTGCTTTCTGCGGTAGACTGATTGCCAATCATGGCTATAGAACCCAATCTGTCCCGCCATTTAACACATAGCTGGAGGGAGAAGAGATAGATTATATTACATTATTATATTAAATATAATTAGTGGGGGTCAGTTGATTACTTCATAAAAATAGAAAACTGATCCCCCGCTTTATTACCAATAGAAACCTTAATCATGATTCCAACTATTATATAAGTCAGTTAAGTGACATAGGTAATAAACGCTTTGGACGATCATGTCTCGAAAGAGAAAAAACTGACTGGGCAGATGATTATCCCGCAGTAGGTTGCCATTGCTTTCTGCGGTAGATTGGTTACCAGCAAAGGCTATAGAACCCAATCTGTTCGATTATTTAACCCATAAATTAAGGAAAGAGAAAGATTAATATTTTTCCCAAGGATATTTGTGCGTAAATGAATGCAAGGAATTCAACAGGAATTCGAACTCCACTCCCCGATTTGTCGTTCCGAGTCGATATCCACTGCACCACAACACACATCCACAATACCAAAGGAGATTCAATAATAGCATATATAGATGCATTTAGGTAAGAATGGCATGGATAAAAATGGCACACGTAAAAATGGCACAAGTGAAGGAACCGGAAAAATAAGTTTATTGATATCTATACTATTGGCAAAAAAAATTAATTTTGCATGAGGCTTTAGTATTTCACTATATTTCTGAAATGAAGTATTATTTACAGCATTTACATTATTCGGACTACTGTCCTCATCTTTGTTGCCATTTGTACGACGTTTAATAATAGATCATTCTATTTGTCTATATTTCTGAGATAAGGTAGTATTTACAGTATTTACATTATTCGGACTATTGTCCTCATCTTTGTTGCTATTTGTAGGAATTTTTATAATAGATCATTCTATTTTCTATATTTCTGATATGAGGTAGTATTTACAGTATTTACATTATTTGACTATTGTCCTTATCTTTGTTGCCATTTGTTCGAAGTTTCGGCCGTTGTACGCTCCGGCCTTCTTAAATTATTAGAAATTTCGAGCCGAACCCTTTATTACCATCACTAGTGTATATCATCTTCATTCCTTGCGTAATTCTGCAAGTTACTTGATTACCCCTGCTGTAGCCTGGGATTGAACTCACAACTCTTTGGGTCAAGTCACGGGAACTGACCAACGTCTATATCCACTGGGTCACGTGTTCTTAATGCTAAATACCAGTCTGCTACTCAGCGAAGCCATTGGAACAAGTGATAATCGGACTAGGTATTGTCTGGTGAATACGGCATTGTGGTAGGAATTATCATTTAAGCGTTTTCAAGTAGACTGTAACCCGTTTTGCAACATGAAGCCTAGCGTTGTCATGTTGCAAAATCATTTTCTCGTGTCTCTTCTCGTATAGCAAACGTTTTTTTCTTCAAAGCTCGGCACAAACGCATCGATTGTAATCGATGGCGATCTCCCGTGATGTTTTCTGTCGGCTTGAGCAGTTTCATAATAAACCACACCAAGCCCATCCCACAAAATGCAGAGCAGAAGCTCCAAACCCTTGGTATTAAGCATCGTAGCCGATACCGATGCATAGTCGGGCTTATCCTACGATCTTCTACGCTTAGGTTTATCTTAGTGTAAGCACTTTTAGTCGCTGGTTACGATACAATACTAAAAAACTGTTACGGTGAAACACACCTATTCCTCAGATAATGGACTCTCCCTCCTATATTAATGTTACGGTGAAACACACCTATTCCTCAGATAATGGACTCTCCCTCCTATATTAATTAGAGTTAACAGGAAGTTCTAGAGAAGTTCTTGGGAATTTCTTAGGAGTTCTGAGAAGTTCTAAAGAGTTCTTTTAGAGATCTATTGAAGTTCAGTAGAACTATAAGTTAGTTCCAGTTTGGACATTGTTGGATATTAGTCAGTTAGCCGAATACGGAGTCAGATTACAGTGGAAGATTTCCAAGTTCCTAATATTTTAGGTGCGTTAAGTCGATTAGCAACCGACATAGTACGATTATAACCTTCAGTGCAAAAACTACTTCACAACAAAAACTTTGCTTTTTGCTGGTGAAGCAGCTGTTCACACGTGACAAGACGCAATTCAGCATCCCTCTTCTTCAACTCGTCCAGCATCCAATATCCTTACTTTTAAATCAATTTTAATGCTTTCAAAAGTTTCCAAATTGCTGTGGGATCAACGCCTAATGATTCTGCAGGTTTAGCTTGCGCTTGACATGAGTCTTCGTGAAATAATACATCCAATTTTTGTCTTCAAACGTTTATGGTGCACCATTATATTCGAAGCGTCTAAACCAATCTCTGTATGTTATTTCCAAAAGAGCATGGTCGCCGTAATCACAAGATTTGTGTGTTTCAGCTGTAGATTTCTTTTGAATAAAGTTGTGTAGTAAAATTCCCGGCAAAGTCAAATTTATGGCACGAAATTTTGACATATGTAACGCTATGAAAACAAAGTTATTTCTACTTCGGCAAAATGGCATACACCGAATTTGAAGCTTGTTTATAGTATTTCCATCTGAAACGACATGCACGCATTTCTGGGAACGTTATCTGCTGAAAAATAGTGAGAATTTATTCAAGGTCCTAATATATATATATATATATATATATATATATATATATATATATATATAAGAAACAATGAATGTCTATTATGTTTAATCATGAGCCGTTCTAAACATCGTATTTTGTCTTTAATTTCAGTTGAAAATAAAGACAAAAGTTCTCCAACATTTGGATAATTTTTTTAGTAATTTGGTTCTAAGCTTTGGGCTCACATGAGCCATCTTCAGAGAGGTTATTAAGACAAAAAAAACATCAGATATTGGAAGCCATGTACATCAAATCTAAACAACCAACACTTAATAAAATCACCTTTAAATCCGGACATAACACGTTACTTTGTATTTAAATACATAGTTCTGTTGTTATTTTGCGCTATCACTCGGTGTGACGTCATAGAACCATATTGCAAATTTCAGAACTGCTTTTGTTATTTTTGGTAACTATTGCCGTTGCCTAGCGGTGTTTTATGTCAACACAAAATAAAATCGTCGCTGATGGTGGATGTTACTGTATTACCGTCTTAATACCTCTCTGAAGATGGCTCATGTGAGCCGAAAGCTTAGAACCAAATTAATAAAAAATTATTCAAATGTTAGAGAATTTTTGTCTTCATTTTCAACTGAAATTAAAGCCAAAATAAGATGTTTAGAACGGCTCATGATTAAACATAATAGACATTCACTGTCTCTTATATTTAACAGTATATGTCTAGAAAATTATTTGCTGCCTCGATACACTAAATATATATATATATATATATATATATGTGTGTGTGTGTGTGTGTGTGTGTGTGTGTGTGTTATGGTGAAACACACCTATTCTTCAGATAATGAACTCTCCCTGCTATATTAATAAAAGTTAACAGGAAGTTAACTCGAGAAATTCTTGGGATGTTCTTAGGAGTTCTTAGAAGTTCTAGAGTTTTTTTAGAGTTCTACTGGAGTTCAGTAGAACTAGTAGTTAGTTCCATTTTGGACATAGTTGGACTAAGGCAATTGATATTATGCAGCAGTTAGCTGAATACTAAGGAGTCAGCTTTCAGTGGAAGATTACCAAGTTCCTAACATTTTGGGTGCGTTGAGTCGATTAGCAACCGACATGGCACGATTATAACTTTCAATGCGAAAACAACTCCACAACAATATATATATATATATATATATATATATATATATATATATATATATATATATAATAATAATAATAATAATAATAACTAAAGAGACTCTGTAAGTATTTAGGTTGTAAATTTATACTAAGATAAACCTTTAAAAAAACCATTAACAAACAGAACCTAATTCCGTTACAATCCGATGCACTGAGGCGTCGGATGAATGGGGAGAAAAAAAAGAAATCCACGGAATAAGAACAAAACATTCAATACTCCGCAGTAAAGAAAAAAAACCCAAACGGAACCAACCACAAGAAAAAGTGCTCGATACAAAGTACAAAAGATATACAAAAGTAGAGCCAAGACACACAAAAAATCTCAAGCGAGCCAAAACCTACCGCGGTTTCACCCTACGGATCGTCAGGGCCAAGGGTGAAACCGCGGTAGGTTTTGGCTCGCTTGAGATTTTTTGTATATATATATATATATATATATATATATATATATATATATATATATACATTGTGTGTGGGGTTGGTGTTAGCAGTACTACTTTAATGCAATTTGCGTTAAAAATGACAGACAATGTGCTGTGGTTAAGTTTTTTATATAATTTTTCATGTGGTCTTATAATTTTTTTTTATTTTTAGAACATAAATTATATAAAGATTATCCGTGAAATACTTGTCGATAATACAATTATAATAGCAGCATCTACATGTAAAAAAAGACTAAAAATAATGGAAGTATTATGAGTAAAAAAAATAGCCACTCAATAACATCAACTATGAACACGGCCACAATGTGCTGACCGTGTTTGGAAAATAAAACATTCTTATGATTCCAGATACATACATAAAACTATCTATATATTCAGTAAAATGTAAAATAAAATTAATTTTTGATAATGGCTACAATATAGATGAAAGCGCTTCGACAGATAAAACATTAGCACGATTTTTATATACTTTAGATACTGAAAAGAAAAAAATTGTATGATTACATGAAAAATTATATAACAGCATTTTTTAAAGGAACACACACGCATATATATATATATATATATATATATATTATGTATCTACCCTTTTTCCCTAATAAGCAGTATAGCATGATGAAAAGGCCCCAACCTTAATAAAAACAAACTTTCATCGTCAAAATGTTTGTCATTATTAAGTGAATGATAAAAGTATTTTTCAATTATTTTCTTACATTTTTTAATCCTTTGTAACACGTTCGAAATATTGTTCATAAATCTTATTTTTAGAGCCTTTTTACCGATAAAATAGCACATTGATTTCCAACTTCTTGCGAAAACGAAATAATTGTTGAATTTTAGTGAAACTTCACAAATGAATCTTTTTATTTTTTTAATTATTTTTAGAAAATTTTGATAAAAATGTTTTTTATACTTCTCAATTTCATGATTTTTTTGTAAATTAAATTCTGACCTCCAACTTCGTTTTATTAGTTAAACGCATGATTCCTTGGAAAATGGAAATCATCAATACTTTTTCAAACACTTACAATTTTATCAAAAAATCTACTCCAAATAGTAAAATAAATCTATGACATTATTTAATTAGATAAACTTTTAACTGTTTTTATAAACAATATATATTAACTACATTAAAGTCTGAAGAAATAATTCAATGAATAATGAATTTCTGCAAGTATTATTTTCATTTTTTTTAATTAAAATAATTTATAAAGATTTAAAAACGCTAAAATTCTTCAAAATTGTAACCGTGTTAGATTTTTAATCTATTAGTGAAGACTATGTTTAAATAGAAATTGAAAAGATTAATACAAATCATCAGGCACTAAGATTTTTAAAGTAATTTAAATTTTATTTATGTGTATAAAACGTGCCTATTTTGGAAGTACGGGTGACTATGCACGACATTATCGGAAAATAAGCTTCATGTCGATAGTAAATTTAAAGTGAACATTCCTTGTTAAGGGCACGAATCCGTCTCTTCTCTGTCATTCTACTCCAAGTTAAATAGAAGAGCTGTTTGGTTTCTTTAACTATGGTTGGCAGCCAGTCTAGAAAGAGAAGTCTGGATTCACAACATAAGGAGTTTTATTTGAGAACCTCGTGCCATACAATGTGCACTATTTCTTCGTGTTCAGTTATTCAGAAAAGTGTGGATGACTCTAGATAAGGCTTCACTACGAAAATCAAATTTGCGTGTAGATCGACTATTCCGTTCTAGAGATCGATTTGTCTCGGATATGAATACGTGAAAGACAACGAGATTGTTTACTATGAAATGTTTATATATATATATGTATATATGTATATATATATTATATATATATATATAGAGAGAGAGAGGGAGAGAGAGAGAGAAATAGTAATATTCATGTAATCTTTCTACATGTATAGTAAAATTTCTAATGTGTATTCTTTTCATTGCTACTATTTATGCTTCATCTCCACCTCGATAACAAAAGCTCAGTCAGGATAGCTATGTGTATACTGACTTGTGTGTAGGTGTGCGAGAAGGAAAATGTATGTCACTCGCCGTCACTTCAGACCACTCTTTTCTCGTCCTAAAAAATCGTGTCAGCAAATATTACCTCCTGCTTTTTCCAAGAATCTGCAAGCTTGGAAGTGTATCTCCTCATCTCACTTCCTACATGTCCATTTTAAATAGAGTGGCTCTAAAGACAACAGCCTACGTCATTTACCTGCTTACCCCTTCCCAAGTAGCGATTACCTAGCGCCCCTGACGTAGATTTTTCTGGCTACCTGGGAGTTTTGCAAAAGAATTATTCAAAGCAAGCAGACCCACCGATGAATAGAATTGCTTCTCAAGTGATAATAAAGAATTATCGGCGCGTCTCCATGGCAAAATTTTGCACATAAATTTAAAACAGTGAGTAGTAAGAGCGGAAAATTAGCGATGAAGCCTGACAGAGAAAGTAAAGGACAAGAATAAATAGCAATTTATATCAGTCAATATATATATATATATATATATATATATATATAAGACGTTAAAATTGTATAATCATCTAAGATAGATAGATAGATAGATAGATAGATAGATAGATAGATATTTGTAGGATGGTAGGTATATATCTCAAATTTAAAGACAAAATTAGGAGCTTTGAGTTTATATATATATATATATATATATATATATATATATATAAAGACTCAATATATATATATATATATATATATATATATATATAGTGTATCGAGGCAGCAGTTAATTTTCTAAGCATATATTGTTAAATATGAGACAATGAATGTCTATTATGCTTTACCGTGAGCCCTTCTAAACATTGTATTTTGGCTTTAATTTCAGGTGAAAATAAAGACAAAAATTCTCCAAAATTGGATATTTTTCATTATATTGGTTCTAAGCTTTCGGCTCACATGAGCCAACTTCAGAGAGGTTACAGGGACGTTCACAGAAAAACATCCACCACCAAAGATGATTTTATCTTGTGTTGACATAAAACTTTGCTAAGCAACGATAACAATCACCAAATAGCAAACGCAGTTCGTAAATTTGTAATGCGGTTCTATGACGTCACACCGCGTGAGAGCTCGAAATGTTAACAGAACCATATATTTAAATGCAATGTAATGTGTTATGTTCAGAATTAAACGTGATTTTATCTTTATCGTTTATTGTTTATGTTCACCTGAAATTAAAGCCAAAATACAATGTTTAGAATGGCTGATGTTTAAAAATAATAGACATTCATTGTCTCTTATATTTAACAATATATATATATATGTATATATAACAAGTGGGTGTGAGAGATTTGTTTGTGAGATGGTAGGTATGTATATATCTGTATGTATATTTCATATATTTAAAGACTGAATTAAGAACTTTGAGTGAATATTCATTTATCTCTCTCTTTTTCTCGTTCTCTCTCTCTTTCTTTCTCTCTCTCTCTCTCTATATATATATATATATATATATATAGTGACGTAAATTAATAAATATATATATGAGGAGGGTGTACGTATTATTCAGGTGTTAATAAAACAGTGCTCAATGTATGGACAGAGCTGTATTATATATATATGTATATATATATATTAATAAATATACATATTGTCCTACGTCGATGGCACGACTCGGAGTTTCATGCGTTATGCAATCATCAGCTGCATCTTTCAAATTGACAGTTTCATAGATTTGAATTTAAGTTCACTCGTTGTTCATGGGAATTAAATCTTTTAAATTAACTTACTACTGATTTTAATAACAAGATTAGAAAATTGAATATTTTACGGTTACATGTGGACACAAATTTAAAATTTAAATTTAAGATTAAAAATTAAAAATAATAAAAAGCAGGGAGAAGAAATCAAAGGGTCTAAATCATAAGTCTTAAAATTTAAATATGCAAATATTACATGTACATAAAAATGTGGGGAAAATTAGAATTTGAAAATTTTAAATAAAAATAAAAATAAGATAAAATAAAATATAATAAAAGAAAAATGAAAAGAAAAACTAAGAAGTAAAAATTAGAATTAAAAATTAAACAATCTAAGAAGCAAAAAAAAGGGTTTAATTCATAATTTTTAAAAGTAATATTGCGGGAGAAAGAAAGAAAGAAAGAAAGAAAGAAAGAAAGAAAGAAAGAAGCAAATGTGAGAAAAAATCTATATCAATCTGGGTCTAATAATTTAAGTAAGTACTTTTTTCTTTGACAGGATTGGGTCATTAAATCACTTTTTTGTAAAGTAAATTAAGATTATTGATATGGATTAAGACGACAAGTTTTTTCTAGAAGGCATAAATTACATTGATCACTTTTTCCATTGTAAGTTTGGGATTACCTACGATATTCCAGATGATCATTGGGTTTTTTTGTTTTTAAATTTCCTATATAATGTATGGATGAAGCAGTACTTTTGCTGTATTCACTGTTGTTTAAAGACAACACGTGGTTGTTAAATCTTATCTTCCACCTGTTAGAAGTATTTCTAAAGTAAAATTTAACATCATTATCAACTGAATTAATTCGAAATCTATAATCAATACTTTCGGACATACAATGGCCATTCAATGCGCAGGTTTTTGTTTTTCGGCAGTTACAATTATTTATTGAAGGGTCATTTTTGCTATTAGTTGGGTGATGGTTTTTGTTTATGTGGGTCACATATTTATTTGATATCATCGTATTATGTTGTGAAATATATTTATCAATGTTTTTAACGCAACTGTAATTAACTTTGACATTTTTTTGCTGAAGTTTTTTTTTTAGTGTGGGTGAATGGTAGAAATGCGTGTGAATTAACTTAAGGAAGAGTTTACTAATGTTTGGACGTTACGACTGAAGGGTGGGTTAAATCCAAATAATGTTACGTTTACGTGATTTCTGCTTATTTCTGCCAACCTTGTTTTTAACGGTGTATTTTAAAATTGGGTTGAGTTTACTTTTTTCTAAAGCATTAATGTATTTAATTTTAGAATTGCCAAAAATGTCCTTATTGCTAGAGTTGGTACTGAAACCAAATTGGATAGATTTGTGTAGGTTATTAGTGATTCTCTGGAGGTGATTTGATGTCCTGCTGATGTATGTGTGGTTTTCTGAGTTCTTAGTGTAGGGTTTGTACAGACCATTGCTCAGGTCGATGGTAACATTTAAAAAGTCTACGACTTTAGTGTTAGTTAAAATGGTAATGTTAAGATCATGGTCTTTGAAAAACTCTATGAAACATTTTCTGAGTTTATCTGTTTATTTTTTTTTGGGGGGGGGATTAGTTTTGCGGAGGATTATCAGTCCGTCGTCTCGGTAAAGTCCGGTGTTACATAACTCAAAAATGTTCTTAATATTCCAGAGCAAAAAGAGCCCTACGAATTTGCAGACCTCTGCAGAATCATACGCCCCTTACCCTGGAAATGTAAAAATCAGGGTTGTTGTTTTTTTTATAGTACACGGGCATTCATCGTAAAATAAAATAGATTTAGTTTAGAATACTCTGTTAAAAACAAGGTAGGCAGAAAATAAGCAGGAATCACGTATACGTAACATTATTTGATTTAACCCACTCTTCAGTCGTAACGTCCAAACTAACATTGATAAACTATTACTTAACTTCATTCATAAACATTTCTACCATTTAACTGAAGCGTAGGAAGCTGGTTAATGTTTCTCTGATTCGGCCTTGTGTCAGACTTAACCGAACTCACCTACAGCTTACAAGATCTGTGCTGAATTATCATCATCATCATCAGGTTTTTCATCTGCAGAAAGATGGTTGTCGACAGGTTGGAATATGTGGAATTTGCATTTTAAAATAGAAATTTATTAAAGGGAAAGAATAACATAAGTTTGTAGGAGTTAATGTGCAATTAAGAACATTAATAAAAAGTTAAGAGTAGAGTTCGTACAAAATGTTCGTAGTAGTAATTGTTGAAATAGATAAGGAGAAAGAGAAAGAGGACAATGTCCGGGTCGCTTGAAGTTGAAAGTTACATTTTAGTGTTGTCTTTCTCGCTGCTCCCATCTGACTGCTTCCATCTTGACTGACGTTGATGAAGTACTTTTATTGTAATCTAGATAGTTTTGCATTGACACACGAAGTCTTTTTGATCTTGCAAGCCGCTCCCAATCAGCAAACATCATTTTAACACCCACTTGCGAAATCTAGTTTTTACTTTTTCGTTAAGCAGATGGTCAGTCCTTTTTTTATTTGGAAAAACCAGACTTTCACACGTCGTTGTGAATTTTTGTAAAATTAAAGAGAGTTGATTTAATTAATTTATTATCCGCTACACACCCACACTAAAAAATCTTCAACAAAAACCAAAATAATTATAGCTACGTTAAAAGCATAGATATATATATTTCACAACATAATGCGATGATATCAAATAAATATTTTGCCCCCATAAATAACAACCGTCACCCAACTAATAGCAAAAATAAGCCTTCTAAAAATAATTGCAACTGCCAAAAAAATAAAACCTGCCCAATAAATGGCCATTGTATGTCCGAAAGTTTTGTTTATAGAGCTCGAATTCATTCGGATGATAATGATGTTAAATTTTACTTTGAAAGTACTTCTAATAGGTCTGAGTTTGAGTTTTGTTTAACGGCATATCAAACTCTGTGGGTTATGTAATGCCGAAAATACGGGGTTTTAAGAAATCTTTCTATG
Source organism: Ascarosepion bandense (assembly GCA_037127315.1). Taxonomy (NCBI): domain Eukaryota; kingdom Metazoa; phylum Mollusca; class Cephalopoda; order Sepiida; family Sepiidae; genus Ascarosepion; species Ascarosepion bandense. The sequence goes on from JBBBDQ010000709.1 coordinate 3,086,097, forward strand.
TTCAGTTATAGTGAGAAGGTTGATTTAATCAGATTTTAATAAAAAAATTTATTTTTATTTTAGAAACTGAAGATGTTTTGTAGTTTTGTATTTAAAAATGTATTGCTGGTAATATTTTTTTCCTTAAATGTATTATGGTAATAATTTTTTTTTTCTTCAAAAATGTATATTTTTCTATAACAGTCTATTTTTATACTTTCATGGTGTTTTGACCCTAGTTTGCGGGTTAACAATTTGCTCATAGCTGGGACCCTAACAAGTGCTACTACTCCAGGTCAGGGTGGACCCGAAAACAACAGCAATTAAGAGGTGGTTCCATGCTCTTCACAACCTCCTAATCAGCGGCCTTGTAGCCGGATGCAGTTTACCGTCATACCCATGACCTCTAACAGGTACAAGACAAGATTTAACAACGACATGATGCCTTCAAACAATACAGCAAAAGTACTGCTTTATTCAAACATTATTGGAAATTTAAAAACAACAGTAAGAACCTAACTATTACCTGGAATATCGTAGCTAAATCCAAACATTACAATGGAAAAAGAAGATTAATGTAATCTATGACTTTTAGAAGAAAACTTGTCATCTTAAACCATATCAATAATCCAAATTTTTGCTTAATAAAAAAGTAATTTAATGACCACAAGATGTCATAGAAAAATACTTAAATTCTTAGACCCAGATTGATATAGATCCTTCTTTATGTTTGCTTCTTTCTTTCTTTCTTTCTGTCTTTCTTTCTTTCTTTCTTTCTTTCTTTCTTTCTTTCTTTCTCCCGCAATATTACTTTTAAAAATTATAAGTTTAATCCCCTTTATTTTTGCTTGTTACATTGTTTAATTTTTAATTCTAAAAGTTTACTTCTTAGTTTTTCTTATGACTTTTCTTTTATTTCATTTTTAACACTCACGATTTTTGCGCCTTTGATTTTTTCTCCTTGTATTTTCTTATATTCTATTTTATTTTTATTTAAATTTTAAATTTCTATCCACATGTAACCGTAAAATATGGAGATTTTTATCTTGTTATTCAAAAACCAGTAACTTAACTTTATAAGACTTAATTCTCTTGAACAATGAGTCAACTTAAATTCAAATCTATTAAACTGTCAGTTTGAAATATGCAGCTGATTATTGCAAAACGCATGAAACTCCGAGTCGAGCCATAGACATGAGATAATATATATATATATATATATATATATATATATATATATATTATATTATATTATATTATATATAATATAATATATAATATATATATATAATATTATATATAATATAATATATAATATATATATATATTATATATTATATATTATATATATATATATTAATTAATTTAATTTACACTGCGACACGAAAATCTCTGTTTCGATATTTTACCTCGTCATCAGGCAGTGTTGATTCATTGTTGTAAAAATGACTTACGTTTGAATGTAGAAAACCATACGCTTGTTTTTTTTTTAACAGTTAAAAAGTTTTTATGATTTAAAGACTTAAAGATAGGGAAAGACAGAAAAGTTGTGTGTTTGTTTAATTTAATTTTATCAGAATGAAGTTCAGCTTTTAAATTTGAAAATATAGGTTTTATGTTTGTGGAATACAGGGATTTTTCTTTCAAGCTTAATGGGAAAGTGTCAGCTGATTGAGCCACAGTCTAGACTTCACTTTTCCGCTTTGATGTCGCTATTATTGTTACAAGATTATTGTCTTAGCTTTCTCTGTACTGTGACACGATAACTAGACATATATGTATTTTATTATAATAGATTAAAATAGAAAATAGATTAGAATAGAAAATAGTTTAAAAACATATTTAACAAAAGTGAAAAAGAAGAGGAAAAAAATAAATAAATAAACGCTTTTTCTTTTATGAGGAAAATTGTCCTCCGGTAAATATTTGACTCGGTGATTTAATGTGATAAAAAGATACAGTTCAGCAGGTGGGTTTTCGATGACCCGGTCAAAGGCTGTCCTTTACTGTATCTTGACCACACATTAAGCCTTTTCCGGCGGAAGCCTTATTAAGATAAAAAAAAAAGATAACTGAAATTTCAGACTTACAGTCGCCGGTGTTTGTCACCGGTGGTCTAAAGCATTTCCGGATTTCCGGATTTCCGGTCAATTTTGGATAAATTCAGGTAATTATTCCGAGTCAGAAGTTAAGAGAGGAGTCCCGCCGGGCGTGTGCTTGAAGTAAGAATCTCCGTTCGTCTTGTTTCGTCCAGTTCGGATTTGTTGATCTCCATTAGAGTTGGAGTTGTGTGTCACATTCGCCTGCCCCAAACGAAAAGGCTAACTCTAAACGAATAAAGCATCCTTTTCAACTCATCCAAGTTGTGGAAGTTCGTTCCTTATAGTTCAATCTTGTACCCCCAGCTGCTCGTCCGACATTTTCAACAAACTCCCGACAAACATCACAGCGTGGAGAACGGCCGCCGGAGAAAATTGTTCGGGACGGACCGTTTTTATATATAAAAAAATATATATATATAAATATCTATATATATTATTTATATATATATATAGAAAAATACATTTTTTTCTAAACATATACTGTTAAATATAAGAGACAATGAATGTATATTATGTTTAATCACGAGCCGTTCTAAACGACGTATTTTGGCTTTAATTTCAGTTGAAAATAAAAACAAAAATTCTCCAAAATTTGGATAATTTTTTATTAATTTGGTTCTAAGCTTTCGGCTCACTTGAGCCATCTTCAGAGAGGTTATTAAGACGGTAGCAAGATAACATCCACCATCAGCGACGATTTTATTTTGTGTTGACATAAAACACCGCTAGGCAACGGCAGTAGTTACCAAAAATAACAAACGCAGTTCGCAAATTTGCAATGCGGTTCTATGACGTTACACCGCGTGATAGCGTGAAATTTTGGTAACTATTGCCGTTGCCTAGTGGAGATTTATGTCAACACAAAATAAAATCGTCGGTGATGATGGATGTGATTGCATTACCGTCTTAATAACCTCTCTGAAGATGGCTCATATGAGCCGAAAGCTTAGAACCAACATAATAAAAAATTATCCAAATGTTGGAGAATTTTTGTCTTTATTTTCAACTGAAATTAAAGCCAAAATACGACGTTTATAACGGCTCATGATTAAACATAATAGACATTCACTGTCTCTTATATTTAACAGTATGTTTAGAAAATTATTTCCTGCCTGGATACACCAAATATATATATATATATATATATATATATATATATATATATATATTGATGTGTGTGTGTGTGTGTGTGTGTGTGTGTGTGTGTGTGTGTTAGAGAAAGAGAGAAAGAAGATGTGTGCGTGTAGTCAGAGATCGGTGTGTCTGAGTGCCGAGTATCTTAATTCGGCAAGCCTGTGTGTACAGGACGTGTACACGTGTACGTGTGCCAATCCTCTACACATCGATTTATACATACGTATAGTTTCCCAACAAGTCTTTTCTTTTGATAAAGATATTTGATATTAGTTTGTGTCTAAAGAAAACATCATTCCTATCTGATTGCGGACTTCTTAACGAACTTATTGTTAGGAGTAATTTACATTCCAAGTGTTCTTATCAAATATATAATATATCAAATATATATATATATATATATATATATATATATATATATAATATAAAATAATTATATGGTTATGTCAATTTTACATTGCCGGGTTAGGGCTAAGGTTAATTATATTATATTATATTATATTATATTATATTATATTAAGCTCTATAATACTCATTATATTGAATACTGTTTATAATAAATAAATGCCAGAGCACTCAAAATATAAAAAAACCTTGAGTCCTCTTCACTTGGAATTATATATATATATATATATATATATATATATATATATATATATATATATATATATATATATATATATATATATACACTAATAATTAATAATAATTTAATAATTATTATTATTATTATTATTATTATTATTATTATTAATTAATATATATATATATATATATATATATGTATAGAACACATATTGTATGGACGTGTTGAGTTTCACCCTAACAGAAAGATGGAGAGAGGTACAAACAATATTTCTGTGTACTGTGATGATTTCCCCACCGTAATTTTTACACGTTGTAGCAATAGCCAAGGTAGGGCAGATATAAAACCTTTGCAATTCCCCCCACACTACACGTGATATTTGCTGGACAAACAAGACAATGAGTGGCCACGCGTGGTCAGACCTTCAATTACGTTCTTCCATAAAGGACATCATGCAAGTTGAATCATTAGTAACCCAGCATCTGAAGAGTAAATGACTCTTGCTTTTTTGGTCAAAGAATTTCAGAAAAGAAATTTGCTTACGTATAGAAATATGTAAACAAGAAAACATTCAGTCAGTTAAGTGCCATACGTGATACAATCTTTGGGCGATCATGTCTCGAAAGAAACATAACTGACTGGTCAGAAGATTATCCCGCAGTAGGTTGCCATTGCTTTCTGTGGCAGACTGGTTGCCAGCCAAGGCTATAGAAACTAATCTGTTCTATTATTTAACCCATAACTGGAGGGAATAAACGGATTAATACCTTTCCCGAAAATATTTGTGCGTAAAGGAATGAAGGGAATTTAACTGGAATTCGAACGCGCCTCCCCGTTTTGTATTTGGCGGCTCGAGTACAGTCAATACCCCAACCGACGAGATGTGACCTCCCTTTGTCTGTTCTATAAATATTTCATGGCTTCTGCTCCAACGAACTTAAGTCACTGGTGCCCTTACAACAGGTGTTTACTCGTGCAACAAGATTGGCAACAGGGTCCCACCATTCACAGTTAGATTAACCAAATGCAGACGACAATTCTACTCCAGCAGCTTCTTCTCTCGCACCTCCCGCCTGTGGAACTCGCTTCCATATTCTTGCTTTCCTGACGGCTACAACCTCCAGGAATTTAAATGCAAAGTCAATACTCATCTATTAACCACTTGACTCTAGTTCACTTAACCACCCCCGTATATCCTTTCCTTTCTCTCCACCTTTGCAACTGTCATCACACCTGTATTCCCATCCTTCTCTTGCTCCTTTCTAACTGGTTCATCTTCCTCTTCACTCTCTTCTACTTAATCATTTTACTCTTATGTAGCCCCCTACATATCAGTGGCGTTACCGCCTTGCTCGGGGTGATACGATTAAAACAAAAAAATAGTCATAATAATAATAAATCCTAAATTGCCTTGATAAAGTCCCTCGTTGAATAAAACCGACAAGGAAGAGTTTATTAATTATTTTCGTATTCTCACGTTTTTATGTTTTTCTAGAGATAACGAATAACAAATATTTTCATAATTATCGTCCCAAGCGCTTTCTGACTCTTCTATGGCCATTTTCAAGTGTGTCATATCTCTGCTATTGTTATTATTTCCCCATATTTTGACTGTAATGTATTAATTTATTTTGTTTTTTAAAGCGTTTATTCCAAGCTCTCACTTTCAGCCTGCGACTAAAAATCGCGTGAGCATCGTTCTATTTTTAAAAAAATCTTTTTAATAATCCATTTATAAGGCTGAAACGTCAAACTCTTGAATATCTAATTATGCGAGAAGGGTACGAAAAATTATAATCCGTATTCTTTAAATGAACACATAAAGAACTTCTTTAAATTAATTTTTTTTCCCCTAAATATTTTTTGTCGCTCGACCTTGTCGCGAACGTGGTGACTAACACCACAAAATTAGATTTGCTGTCATCGGAAACGTTTAACCAATGACAGAATCTGGCATTTCAACGCTGAAAAATAAACTGAAAATATTTGTTTTTATAATCATATTGCCCCAAGCAAGGCATTTTATTGCCAGTTTTGCAAGGAGTTACATAGGAGGAAAGTTATGAGAAAGAGTAACAGATTATAGGGGGTGTCAGGAAGTGGGTAAAAGAAGGATGACTGTGGTCATAAAGTGAGGGACCAGTTTATATATAGTTGTAATGTAGAATTGATCCCTCACTTTATATCCACATTATAATATAGAATTTTTGTTTCTAATTATATATCCCCAAGCAAGGCATTTTATTGCCACTGTTTTGCAAGGGGTTACATAGGAGGAAAGTTATGAGAAAGAGTAACAGATTATAGGGGGTGTCAGGAAGTGGGTAAAAGAAGGATGACTGTGGTCATAAAGTGAGGGACCAGTTTATATATAGTTGTAATGTAGAATTGATCCCTCACTTTATATCCACATTATAATATAGGATTTTTGTTTCTAATTATATATCCCCAAGCAAGGCATTTTATTGCCACTGTTTTGCAAGGGGTTACATAGGAGGAAAGTTATGAGAAAGAGTGACAGGTTATAGGGGGTGTCAGGAAGTGGGTAAGAGAAAGATGAGAATACTGATGAGAGTGGAGTGGGCGGAGAAAAGAGCATGTGAGAGAGCTCTTAAATCTAGAATATAAATATATAGAAACTAACATTGCCACAAAGTGAGGGATCAGCTCATATATTGATTATAATCTAGAACTGACCCCACCACTTTATGCCCGCATCATGATTTATTTATTTTTTTTTTTGTATAAAGCATTTTACTGCCACTGTTTTGCAAGGGGTTACATAGGAGGAAAGTTATAAGAAAGAGTAACAGATTATAGGGGGTGTCAGGAAGTGGGTAAAAGAAGGATGACTGTGGTCATAAAGTGAGGGACCAGTTTATATATAGTTGTAATGTAAAATTGATCCCTCACTTTATATCCACATTATAATATAGAATTTTTGTTTCTAATTATATATCCCCAAGCAAGGCATTTTACTGCCACTGTTTTGCAAGGGGTTACATAGGAGGAAAGTTATGAGAAAGAGTGACAGATTAGGCAGAGTACTGAGAGACAGAACACTTTCGATTTTTCAGACTGTTCTCCTCATCTTTATTACCATGCTTACGGTGTTTCGGCCGTTGAACGCTACAGCCCTCCTCAGGTGCTACGAATTTCGCATCGAACTCTTTATTGTAATTACTGGAGTTTATTATTTTCATTCCATGTGCGATGCTACTTCCTGTAGCCATGTAGTTATCTTTCTTTAACATAACTGGATATGGTTGTTGGTTATTTCCACTGACTTTACCCAAATAGTTGTGAGTTAAATACCAGTTATAGCAGCGGAGTTAAGGTTCGGTTTAAAATTCCTAGTACCTGAAGAAGGACAGAGCGTGCAACGGCTGAAACGTCGAAAATATGTCAACAAAGATGAGAACAACAGTCCGAACAATGTAAATAATATAAGTACTACATCATCTCAGAAGTATAGATAAATCATTTCTTTATAGTTTACATTATTTGATTTTTACGTTTGTCATCAATCTACTAACAGACAGAAATGTTTGAAACAACAGAAATATTTCGTTAGAAACAAGGAAAAGAATATTAAAATACAATGTGATATCTGCCCTCCTGTATGGCAGGGAATGCTGACGATCTCCTCAAAGATGAAGAAAACATGTGGAGTAAAAGAAAAGTGATTCTACAGAAAGATACTGAGGATAGCATAGATCGAATATGTGAGCAACGGCGAGGTTTTGAAGAAAATAGAAACAAAAAGGAAACTTATAATGAATATCAGGAAGAGGTAGTTGAAATTTCTGGTGCAATAATGAGGAAAGAAGGCTTGGAAAATCTGATACTCACGGGAGAGATTGAGGGTAAGAGAGAAGAAGCGCGTAGAATACTTGATTAGCTTGAATAAATGGATAGCAGAACAGGGTTTGGGAGAAATAATAAAAAGACAAAAGTTGTTAGGAGGTACAAGTGACAGGATGGTCTGGAGGATCATATATGCCTACGTCCTGAATGGACACGGCACATAAAAGAAGTAAGCAGATGAACCCTAAATAAAAAAGATAAAAGCATTAACAATATCAATTAATGACTCCAATAATAAGGGATCAGTTTGTTTCTTTAGCGGCGTATCAATACCTTATGGGTCATTTAAAATATAATTTTCTTGAGAGTATTAGAAATTTCTTTTTTAAGAGGCTCATCCCTTGTTCCCTGTTTAGGATGTGGTTTCCGGCTTTCCTTTTTCCAATCATCTCACTTTGGTTTCTTTTTTTTTTTTTTTCAATTGGAGTAGATAGATCTATCTATCGCCCGGTTCACACTCCACCCACGTCTATTGAACAGGTTAAGAGGCTCATCCCCTGTTCCCTGTTTAGGATGCGGTTTCCGGCTTTCTCTTTTCCAATCTTTTCACTCCTATGTAGCCCCCTGCACATCAGTGGCGTTACCGCCTTGCTCGGGGTGATACGATTTATATATATATATATATATATATATATATATATATATATATATATATTGCTGATAATTTCATTTTTGAGAAGAATGTATAGGTAGAAGTATTTTCTCTTTATTTCATGAATATATTGCTTGCATTTTGATGTATTGCAGGTAATATATTTTGTAATATGTATTGATGGTAATTTTAAACATACGCACCGTAATGGGGTCGCTAGAGGGTGTCGTCAGTGATGTCATCGCGCGGATCGCTAGGAGGTTTCGGGTCTTTCAACATCATACCCCCCTCACCGCGCCGACCCGACGAGAGATGATCAGTTTCTGGCCCACCCTCGATAAGCGCTTTCAGACACTGGAAAATTACGTTTTGCAAATGCTTCTGATTGGCGACAGTCAGAGCCACTTTCCATTTAGAGGCGAACCGTACATGAGCTCGTCCGAGACATTAACTTAGACGCAGAATTTCAGGGAAGAACTTTTTAAATATATTGCTCTTAATTGTTTTTACGACAAAATTTTATTGTTGGTACTTTTATGATAAAAATGTACTTTTATATTTTCATGGGGTTTCTGTCAGTAGTTTAGGGTTAACTATTTGCCATAGTAAGGAACATAATAGAAGATAAACCCCCACCAATAGTAAAGGGTATTGCAAACATTTCGCTAATTACTGCTGTTCAGGCAAAACGAATGCCTTGAACACACACACACACACACACACACACACACACACACACACACATATATATATATATATATCCAAGTGAATAAGGAACGAAGAAAAGTCTTCTTCTTCTTCTTCTTCTTCTATGTGCCCTGTCCCTTCAGGACGTAGGCGATCATGGCTCTCCACGTCTCCCTATCCCTTGTGGCTCTTAGTATGTTTGCTCCTGTTGCTCCTGGCAACCCCCGTTCCGTCATCCACCTGATCAAACCCTGCAAATATGTTATCCGCTGCCTTCCTCTGTCTCTCCTTCCTTCTATCTGTCCAGTCAGTATCAGGTTCTCCAGGCTCTCCTTCCTCATTGCATGTCCCAGGAACTTCAGTTGTCTCTTCCTGATGTTCAGCATCAATTTCCTTTTTGTTGCCATTCTTTCTAACACTTCGTCGTTGCTTGTATGCTCAGTCCACGATATCCGTAGCATCCTTCTGTAGAACCACATTTCGGCCGCTTCCAGTTTTTTCCTCATTTTCGATGATATTGTCCAGCATTCACTGCCGTATTGAAGAACTGACATCACGTAGCAGTCTAGCACTCTTTTCTTCGTTTCTATTGAGATCTTCCTGTGTGTTAGTATTTTGCTCATCTTCTGGAACGCGTCCTTTGCCATGCCAATTCGCCTTCGGATCTCCGTGTCGCACTTTCCATCTCCTGTTAGAACACTTCCTAGGTACTTAAACTCTTGTACTTGTTTGATTCTGTTATCCCCCACCTGTATTTGGCATTTTGGGTTGTATCTTTTGCTGATGATCATGCACTCAGTTTTCTTGAAGTTTATTTATAGTCCCTTCTTGTCACTCTCCACTGCTACTTTCTGTATGAGATCTTGCAGTTTCCTTTCCGTGTCCGCAATCAGTACTGTATCGTCCGCGTATCTTATGTTGTTCAGGTTGTGGCCTCCAATAATAAATCCTGGTGTGTCATCTAGGGTCCTCAAAATATTCTCGCTGTATAGGTTGAACAAATCCGGTGAAAAGACACATAAAAGTCTACAAAGCTCAAAACCTTCATTTAAAATAGTGCTCGATACGTTCTAATCTATAATTTATAGTATAAATATATATATATATATATGTGTGTGTGTGTGTGTGTGAGTGTGTGTGTGTGAGAGAGAGAGAGAGAGAGTGTGCGTGTGTGTGCGTGGGTGTGGATGGGTGTTCCGCTTATGCGTGTAAAAGTTGTCATTTTTATAGGATTACAATCCTCAGCATGAGAAACAGAGTTTGTATATAGACAATATTGTGTGAACATATGACTCAACACTGCATGGTGGCTGTCAGTTTCACACTTCACTGCGATCTTCAAATAAAGTCTAGAAATCGCTTGGAGGTTGCATTGAAGCGTGAAATTGACAATCATCATGTAGTGTTTATATATATATATATATATATATATATATATATATATATATATATATATATATATACGTAAAAATAAGGCAGACACGTTATTCCATGGTTAAGTAGAATTTTAGGCCTATTTCAGGCGAACCATCTTCAGCTTCCGTCGTTATTATACACGAATGAATTTCACAAACCCCGATAAAGCCAAAATCAGAAATAAAAATAAAGGTCGCTCCCTTAAAAGTGAAAATTTAAGAAAAATGCTTCATTACATCAGTTAAGCAAATACATACACACAAACATACATGAACATGTATATATACACACATATATACATAAACAGGTACACATACATATAATCAAAGAGCACGCGTAAGAACGGATGTCAACTTAAAGATGCATTCCGTAAGTCAGTCAGACTGCTGACACGTCGATTTGGAAAGTAAAAAATAAAAAAGGGGTTGGGGCGAGAGAGATAGCGTTAAAGAAAAGGGGTGTTTTTATAAGCGTAAACGAAAGGAGAAGAAGAAGAAGAAAGAAGAGAGGAAAAAATATAAATTTGAAAGAAAAGTCGATATAATTGAATAAAAATAAAAAATAAATATTATATATTAACGGTGAAAGGATAAGAAATTAGAGTATAAAAAATTAGGAAATGAAAACTATTTAAGAAAATATAGATAATCAATTCGTTGTGATCACAATTACCACCACACCCCGGGATAACTAAAATTATACTAAAAGAGGGAAGCTGAAGATGGTTCGCCGGAAATAGGCCGAAACTTCCACTTAACCATGGAATAACGTGTCTGTTTATTTTTACGTATATCTGCTCTATATGTATTTATATACATATATATTTAGAGTTCTCCTAGTAAGTTATCCTACCACTTTATATACAGGACACTCCTTTGGATTCTTCTGTATCTACACCACACACACACACACACACACACACACACACATATATATATATATATATATATATATATATATATATATAGGTTTTATTAAAAATGACTGACAAGGCACCGTGGTTAAGGTTTTATTCAATTTTTTTGTGTTCTTATAAGTATCTTCTTTTCGGCGTAAATTATATACAAATGGTCTAAATGCTTTGTTTATCCGAGCGCTTTCTGCTATATTTTTAGCCATTATTATAGATGGATTTTGTTTTTACTCTTAACGAATTTATTGATTGTTTTTATATATCTAGAGTTTTTATAGACATGTTTTATTTTCCAAACGTGGTCAGCAGATTATGTTCGTGTTCATATTTGTTATTATTGAAAGTTGACTTTTATTAACAATCTTTCCATTATTTTAGCCTTATTTTTACATGTAGATGATGTTATCATATTCCTATTATCAATGAATATGTTGTGTGTAGAGTTTTGTAGATTACCATATATATATATATATATATATATATATATATGTATATATATATACGTGTGTATATGTGTGTGTAGCATTTATCTCATCCTCGTCGCCACTGTTATGTCGTGAGTAAGAATAAATAACTCAACAACAGGAATAGGTTAATTGTTGTATTCCGTGAAAATAGTATTTACAAATGTTATTAGTATCCAATACAAGAATAAAGGTTAATCGTCTCAACCGTCGTAAGACGTAGTATGAGCAATGGGTACTTCCGGGTCGTCACCGGAAGTCTACGACTGACTTGTCGATCGGCTGCTCGGCACTCTCTTCTACGTAGATGCCACCATTACTTTACATAGTAATGGAATAGTCCATTATAGCCGAATAGGCGCGGGCGTCCCAACACACACACACACACACACACACACACACACACACACACACATATATATATATATATATATATATATATATATATATATATATATATACGTGTGTATGTGTGTGTGTAGCACTTATCAATCTGTTTTTAGGCAAGCTGTTTAACTGAGTTCAGATTACGATCTTTTGCTTTCAACCACAATCTAGCCAGATCTTCTTTCGCTACAAAATGGCATGGCAGACTTAGTTCTTGTACCTTCAATAACAGCTCTTCTAAAAAGGTGTCTATGAATTACAAACTGTGGAGAAAAGACAGTGACTAACGACTTCATTATTATTCCCCAGAAATCATGTCCACTCAAATTTAATAAAGAAAATCAATGTAATCGCCTACGTCATGAAGAAAAAAGAATACTGTTACAACCCATTACTGTGTGGAAGTATTTTCAATTTACAAGGTCATCTACGTTTTCCACACCTCCTTCCTTATGGGCCTCGCTTTGTCGAGGCGCTAATCAGTAAGAGTGTTGATATGCAGATCATCCAGAAAATGCCTTCTTACATAATTTACGCCGAAAAAGATATATATATATATATATATATATATATATAGGGGTCTTTTTGGAGGTCTTTTTTTGGGGTCTTTGTGAATTTCATTCGTGTAAAATCTTCTGTACAATAAAGACGGAAGCTGCTAATGGTTCGCCTGAAATAGGCCTATACTTCCGATTTACCATGAAATAATGTGTCTGCCTAAATTTTTTCTTATATTTGCTCTATATGTATTTATATACATATATATTTGGAGTTCTCTTAGAGAGTTATCCTACCATTGTGTATACAGGATACTCCTTTGGGTTCTTCTATATCTACACCGCATGCTTATATATATATATATATATATATATATATATATATATATATATATATATATATAATGCAGACATGTGTTTAAAACCAAGGTTGTTTTTTCAGTTGTTTTACTGATAAAATGTATTTTAGCAAGCAAGATTTTAGACTAAAAAAGGAGTGTTCTGTCCCTAGTTAGGAGGGAATATATTCTTTTGAAGACTTTCATTATCGAAGCCGGTAGATACTAAGTTTACTGTTCAACCTGGGTATCTACTCACACAGGTGTGCCCACTAAATACTGTATAACATTTATACTAATAAGATAATATGTTGGAATAAAAAACATCTATCAGTTGCTTACAATATGTGTGTGTGCGTGTGTATTTGGAAAGAGTGAGAGGGAGAGAGAGAGAGAGATCCGTACGCAAATTATTGGTGCATAGCTGCAGCGAGAGTGTTTGACCGATCATAACCAATATTTCTTGTGTTCGTTCTCGACTCACCGGTTGAGACATTAATTTACTATGAAGCTCTCCTATATAGTGTGTGTGTGTGTGTGTGTGTGTGTGTGCGCGTTTATTTAAGGAGAAAGAATGCTGAACTGAAATTTTATTTAGTTAGCTTGTTCTAAAGAAGGATGCTGAGAATATCTGTTATGATGAAACACACCGATTCTATCGTGAATAGACTCTCCCACCTAATTTAAGTAGGTGTAGTAAGAGGAACGAGGGTCAGTCAATGTTGGACGATAGTAGTCGACAGTTAGTCGAATACGAAAGGAGTTAGCCAGCTGGAAAGATTACACTGCGTATTACATATTGTATCCAGTTCCTAATATTTTGTGCGTCTAACCTATAAGGACCGACTTTAGCACGAATACTATCCTCCACTGCAAAAATCACTCCACAACAATATCATTGTGCGAACATTTAAGCAACGACGAAGATAAAGAAAACAAAAAAGAAGCTTAATGTTTAGGGCACAGAATGAGGAAAGAGGGCTTGGCAAATATGATACTCACAGGACAGATTAAAGGCAAGAGGAACAGAGGAAAACAACGCATAATCTGCCTGGTCGGCAAGTCGGCATTGTGTAATTGTTAACAATTGTTGTCTTGCTAGAACAATTAATACCATTAGTGAGTTCAATCCTCATTGGGTACTCTGTACTTTCGGTCTTGTGCCACATCTACGTTACACTTTGAAAACAAGTGTGCGCGTGTGTGTCTGAGTACGTGCGTGTGTGATATAATTATATGGATATAATTTCTTGTGTCTGTGTAAATATATTTATAAATACTTACCTGGTACATTTTTGTGTCGGGAAGGGACCCAAATCATCTCTCAGTTTCGTCTCTGTTCTCGAAGACAGGGTCGCAGCTGAGAAAAATTAAATTGAATAGATTCCCGGTCCCGGGGGACAGTGTCCCGCGGCCGCGCTGCCACATTGCACCAGAGGAGTGGACCGAATACTTGTCATCGGGGCCAGCTAAACCGGCGGTTGATAGGACTGGGGAATTTTTGTCCCTGTGCCAGTCTGTACGCAGTCGGGTCCCCACCTAAAAAAAGGCCTTGTGTCACATCTCGGTCCAGTGGTGGAGTAGAATATACATATTTATAAATACGTGTTTTATTAGTGTATTCATGCTCAGCGAAATTATGGATGAGATTTCGCATTAATGAATGAAATTCAGGGTGTCATGGGTAACTTGTTACCAGTTTATATTTTCAATTGCTTACGGCCATATCACGTTGAATACACCGGTTCTCGCACGATCACCGGAGTTAAGCAACGTTGAGCCTGCTCAGTACTTAGATGGGTAGCCGCTTTGGAATACCAGGTGCTGTAATCGTTTAGTGACGGATGTGAGTTGTGGTGCAGTGGATATCGGTTCGGAAAAAGAAATCGGTGAGCCGAGTTCGAATTCCAGTTGAATACTCTGCATTCACTTAAGCACTAGTACCCTTGAGAAAAAGGTATTAATTCGTCCATTCCCTCCAGTTATGGGTTAAATAACAGGGTAGGACTTGGGGACCCTGCCCTTAAAAACAATCCCAATGATTCTTGGTATTGGAAAAGTGTATTGCTCGACACAAAACACATATATAAACAACAATAAATGTTTGAAAGAAAAATAAATAAAAAAGTTAGTTGGCAATAAATGACCTGCCGAAGTTGTATGCCATAAAAAAATTAAAAAAAAAATTAATTCTTTATTTTGTTACCGGCAAAATTTATTAGGGTCAATTGGGCACAGCCTTTGAGAAATGAAAGTGCACCATGACACAATTCACTCCAGCAGGAATTTGGAAACGGCATCCTGTACTTCTTGGCATCCGCGCTGGAAGCACCAATACAAACATTTCAGAGTGTTTGGGTGTCGATCTGAGGACAGTGTAGAAGATCTGGAAAGAGTTGGATGATATATCCAGTCAACAATACGGTGTTTGGAGTGACCATTAATGACGGCGACATTATGCCTCTGTTCATCTTCCAACAAAGCCTCAGACTTAACAAGGAGTGCGATGAATGAATTGCCGCCATTTTTGTTTTAATTTTGAGATTACGATTTAATGGTGATTACGAACGTACGACAGCTCGGAAAACTCACTTTGGACATTCTGATAAGAAAATAATTTTGTTGGTGAGAGCCCCAAACTCAACAGAGAAGTCTACATCAGGTGCCTTGAGTGGGTAGTGCTGACCTGAGTCAAGAGGGTGACTGCTGGAAACCCCTATGTCTATTAACAGGACTCTGCACCATATCACACAAGAAGAAGAAACCCGTCATACCTGTCAGACACTTTTTGCGATCATATGACCCCCTAGATCTGGCCACCTAACTCCCCAGACTGAAACCGCCTTGATTATCAGGAGTAGGACGAGTTTAAGTGAGAGCCCAACAAAACACCTTGCAACACAAAGACAAGAACTGAAGACAAGTATTGTGATAGCATTCACTAACTTAAGCAAGGGGATCGCCTAGAAAAGTTGCATGAAATTCCGAAGTCGTCTAGAGGCCGTGGTTGAAGCCAATGGGGATTTAATTGAATAAAGATACTCTTTTATATTTCAAGATATTTTAAAGTTTGGTAAATGAAATTTGTTAAAATGAGATGTAAGTATAACTTTAATTTCTGCGTATTTTATCATCCCATCCTTTACATACTTAGGTGATTCATGTATTTGTAAGCATGTGTGGAGATGTGTGCATGCGTGTGCATATGTCTATGTAAATGTGTGGAGATGTGTATATATGTATATGTGTGTGCGCGTGTGTGTGTGTGGTTAGCTCGCTAGTAAGACAGACAGATATGACGAATCTTCTGCACGAATACTTGGTGATTGATAAGTGTAAAAATGTTTTTTTTTTTTAATGCTCCAACCGCTCAAATTATATTCATGTTCGTTTACCTTTATCTCTACACATATAAGTGTTCACGGCTGTGTGCACACAAATGCACGCTAATATACGCACGTACGTGTGTGTGTGTGTGTGTGTGTGTGTGTGTGTGTGTGTGTGTGTGTGTGTGTGTGTGCGCTTTGGCCTGCTCGCGGCCCAAAATGGTTGGCCGGTCAGGTTCTTCCTCCTTGGCGTCCGCCAAAGACGGCCGATGGTGCCACAAAGTCTCTGCTTTGCCGTCACCATTCAATGCAAGGGAAGTTGGTAGAGGGTGGTGCTTTCATAGGCTGTTCTCAGGAATGTCCATGGCACAAGGCCGACTCTGTTCGCCTCCCTGTCCGATTGGCTCCATTCTCGGCGGGAAAGACAAGCAAAAAAAAATAAAATAAAATAAAATAGATGCTTATAAATTAAGATCCGGACATATCAATAACTCCAGTCTCTCGTCATTTTGTACATCTTTGCATATCGCTCACCACCACCGCCACCACCACCTTCTTCTTCTTCTTCTTCTTCTTCTTCTTCTTCTTCTCTAAATCTTTTTCTTTTCATCTTTCTATTTCATTCATATACCTTTTTTGTTGCATATGGATTTTATTCTTTTCACTTTTTATCTACATATCTTTAAAATTATTTATAAAGAAGTAATTAATTTGGACGTTATTTTTAATGGATACTCGTATTTGAGTAGACGCGGAGTTTTTATTTTGTGTGTATCACGTCTACTGACCTTCGCACTTCAGAGACTTAAGAAAGAAAATAAAACAGCTTTCGGAGATGCAGTGTCGAATCCTGCCGCTGGGTACATTTTGTATTAGTTTTCTAGAGAGTCAGTCAGTTAAGTGCCATACGTGATACACGGTTGGGCGATCATGTCTCGAAAGAGACATGACTGACTGGGCAGAAGATTATCTCGCAGCAGGTTGCCATTGCTTTCTGCGGTAGACTGGTTGCCGACCAAGGCTATAGAACCCAATCTGTCCTGTTATTTAACCCATAACTGGAAGGAAGAGACGGATTAATACCTTTACCAAGGGTATTTGCGCATAAGTGAATGCAAGGAATTGAACTGGAATTCGAACTCGGCTCCCCGATTTCTCGTTCCGCGCTGATATCCATTGCACCACAACGCACATCCGCTTAGTGCATGACTCAAAAGCTGGTATTTACTCTAAAACGGGTTTCCGCTTAAAGTAATATGTGCGGAGCCCTGTTTTCAGAATTGTAGAAAAAGCAAACCCAGCTCACAGAAAGTAACTTAATTTTTTTTTTATTGACAGGCTCCAGATATTTTAACTTTCGTATTTATATATTTTGACCAACCAGCGACGTCGTGCGGGACGCACGATATTATTTGAACTTGCAGACAATGAAATATCTCTTAAAAAATAAAATTTTAATGGCTCAACTTTAGAATATGATCGACAGTATTTTTCTTCCTTATTGGGAAAATACATATTAACCAATAAGCTTGCGATTAATAAATTTAAATTTTAGACTCATCCGGAGCCTACTATTTTATTATAAATATGGATCTTGTTAACAAGTTCTTCAGGGAACCGATGACAAGCGTTTGTTCGGTCGAAACTGAAATTCTCACGCCTAATTAATGGCTCACATCTTTCGTATACTTATTCGATTAGACAATATTATAAAGATGTACAGGCTGACTGGTTTACATGCGACGACAGCAACTAACCTTGCAGCCTTTATTTCATGTACATAACGGCTGGAGTTTCATATTTCACAGTTAAAACGATGTAAAAACGTGTGTCACATCCATCGGCACGGATATAGACGCATTTTCCGGGTATCCTATACTAAAGCAATTCATTTAGTTGTACTGTAAATAAAAAGATACACAAAATGTTTCGCGTGAAGTTGACCCCAAAGAATATTTATAATTCATTTCTCTCAATTAAATAGAAAAATAAGGCTCAAATAAATAAAAATTATTGAAAATTGTAGATCTGTGTTTGAAGATTCTTAATTCTTTGTTTATACACGCATATCTCTTTATATATATATATATATATATATATATATATATATATATTGTAATTTTGTTATTACGAAGGTTTATAAAAGCATTATATCACTACACAAAAGATTTTATGTTTCAGAACAATAATGTGATGTTTTAAAAAGAAATGGTGAAAATGATTTATTTTAGAAAATTTAAGATGAATTCATGGTTATTCGAAAAGTTAAAAAGTGAGTTTTCTTCTCTCTCTCTCTCTCTCTCTCTCTTTCTCTCTCTCTCTCTCTCTCTTTCTCCCTCTCTCTTTTGCTCTTTCTCTCTGCCGTATTCTTAACTGAAACTCTCTCTCGATGAAATCAATATTTGACACAAGCAGTTTGGCATCAATATAATTTTCTGCCTTTAGGTTCGACAAAGCAGTATAATATCTGAATACAATGACAAGCAATTTAATGAACAATTTCTTGATAGTATAATGATAACTACTAAAAGAGCAATCGTCCAATTTCCTTTATAGGAAAACTTAATTTCTGTCTCATCAGAAGAGTGCTAAAAACATTCAAATTAAATATTTGAAATTGTTTTTAAAATCCACTTTTGACCACGTAAATCGTGCGTCCGCCTAATTGTCATTCCTAAAAGGTATTGGACTGTTCCATCAGAATAATGCCCGCCTGCATTACGCCCGTGCTACTCACTATGCTGTGAAAGATGTGCAAGTTGACCAAGGAAGATTCTCTTCAGTTTAATATTTTATTGTATTTTTCAATTTTAAAATAAGATTCTATATATTATAATCAAAGTTGTGGATAAACACTCTGAAGTTCATATATTTAACCCATAACTGGAAGGAAGAGACGGATTATTACCTTTACCAAGGGTATTTGCGCATATTCTCTAAATTCTGGTAATCATTCACTTTAAAAACTACAAGATTGCAGCCTAGAAAACTTTGTCTATCACATTTAAAGTACACATTTCTTGACTCAAACGGTCGAATGTTCCTGAACTAAACATACACTGCTAACAATTTTGTCCACACGTTTATTCCTATTTGCAAAACCTTATTTGAAAATTCAAAAGTTGGAAAAATAACAAATAAAATTAAGGAGACAAGATTTTCCGGTTGAAATTCCTTTATATAGTACCATTCGGGCGGACCTGAAGGAAACTACCACCACCTCCATTCGGGCGAACCTGAAGGAGACTACCACCACCGCCATACGGGCGGACCTGAAGGAAACTACCACCACCGCCATTCGGGCGAACCTGGAAGGAAACTACCACCACCGCCATACGGGCGGACCTGAAGGAAACTACCACCACCGCCATTCGGGCGAACCTGAAGGAAACTACCACCACCTTTAAATTTGTTGTTTTCCATTGTTTTACTTTTTTAGCGCAGTCTTATCGATTGTTACATAAATTTTCCGATTATCAAAAAAAACAAAAACAAAAACAAAAAACAAAAATTGAAAAAATTTCAATATTTAAACAATTTTATGAGGGGCTCAGTTTCTCATACAACGTTATAGTAAATCGATCCTCTATTTTGAAGCCTTTTTTGGGGTCGCTTTATTTTGTTTTTTTTTCTTTTTGGACGAGTTGTTGTTCTTGTTTTTGTCGATTTCAAGTTTTCTTCAGGTCATACGATGGTATCTTCATCGGAAACTCCAAGAATTGCGTTATTGAAAAATTTCGCAAGCAAAAAAGTTAATTGCACAAGATCGATTTACTATATAAGATTGTATGAAAACTGATCCCCCCCCGCTTAAAATTGTTTAAATGTAGAAATTTTCCAAATTTTTTGTCAGTTGGAAAGTTTAGGGTTTAAGCGATAAGATTGCACTGAAAAAAGTAAAAAAATGATAATCAGCCAATATTCAGGTGCTAGTAATGTACCGGCGAGTGGTTCCAAAATGGAGGATCGATTTACTATAACGTTGTATGAAAAACTGAGTCCTCCTTAAATTTTTGAAATATTGAAATTTTTCCAAATTCTTTTATCAATCGAAAAGTTTAGGGTGTAATCGATAAGATTTTAATTGAAAAAGTAATAAAAAAAAATGATAAACAACAAATTTAAAGGTGGTAGTAGTCTCCTTCAGGTTCGCCCTTTATATATATATATATATATATATATATAGCCACGTGTGGAAATTCAAAATGAAAAATGGTAAAGATCCTGATATATCTTAAAATATATTAAAAAAAATCAGACCATACAATGGTGGTGATGTCTGCAGATGATGCTAAGAGGAAAAATTAACCATTACATTGTTTCCAGAACAAACAAAAAAAATGACAAAATGAAAAATCAGAAGTAATGTCCAGATGTAATCACACTTATAAATCCATCTTAGGTTAATACAACCCTGGATGTAAGTTTTTTAAGATTCTTAAGTAACTCCTCCCAAATTTTAAAAATTTTCGGTTGTTTAAAAATTCCAGTCGTGCGTTCGTAAATATCATTTATTATAAATCGCTTGAAGATACCGAAAGGTTGAAACCTAGGTTGCGGAAATATCTCGTTTCGAAATGAAAAATATCTAAAAGTTTTACAATATAAAAGTATTGAACACTTTTTCATACAACCGAGTCCTGGTCTAATTTAATTAAGACCAAGAACACACATACACACTCTCACTCTCTTTCTCTCTCTCTCCCTCTCCTTCTCCCCTCTCTCTTTATGTAATATTAAACAGATTTTAGTCGACAATACAATAATACTCACACAGAAACACAGTAAAAAAACCTTCAGATAATGGAGGCCATCTACATTAAATAAAAGCAACTCACACGTAATAAAATCCCATTTCAATCTGGTTATGACACATTACATTGCATTTAAACATATGGTTCTGTTAACATTTCTCACGCAGTGACGTCATAGAACCACATTACAAATCTACGAACTGCATCTGCTATTTGGTATCTGCTATCGTTGCTTAGCAAAGTTTTATGTCAGCACAAGATAAAATAATCTTTGATGGTGGATGTCTTTATCTTAACGTCCCTGTAACTACTCTGAAGATGGCTCATGAGAGCCGAAAGCTTAGAACCAGCATAACAGAAAATTATTCAAATATTGGAGATTTTTTCTTTATTTTCTTCTGAAATTAAAACCAAAATACGATGCTTAGAACGGCTCATGATTAAACATAATAGACATTCATTGTTTGCTATATTTAATAGTACATGTTTAGGAAATTATCAGCTGCCCCGATACATTATATATATATATATATATATATATATATATATATATATATATATATATATATAATTTTATACAGGATATTTGATTATTACCATGGATGATACATATTTCACCGCTTTGATGTTTCTAAACGCGGCTCGTCAGATCCAAATGGCTCAACAGTAGGCAATCGAACAGAAAAATCAAATAAAAGAGAAGAAATCTTTTTTTGGTGGGGGAGTGAGATTTTGATTGCCTACTGTTGTACCATTTGGATCTGACGAATCGCGTTAAGAACATCAAAGCGGTGAAATATGTATCACCCAAGGTAATAATCGAAAATCCTTTATAAATTATATTACTCTGTTAAATTAAATAAATGAATTTAACATTGAGTTCTCTCGAGTTCGTCTCTTTTGGAATTTACCCGGATTACATAGCAAGTGTACTATGTTATATATATATATATTGTGTGTGTGTTTGTGTATTTTGGCAGCATTTTTTCATTAATACAGGTTTCATTGAATAATATAGACAAGTTCTGTCTATTTATTTTGTGTAAGATCCTTTCGTATGATCTGATTAGCTTGATAGTGTTGTCATGGAAAGACGACAAGAAATCGCAATAATTGTTGATTTTTTTATCAGGTCTGAGCTTTCGGCTTACATAAGCCATTATCAAAGGATGAACATTTAATGTTCAGTGAACATAGAACATTTAAATTATTATTAACAGAGTGGAGTTATACAGAGAAAATTAGACAGGTCCATGTTTTGTGTCGCACATGGCTGTAGGCCGAGAAGGAATGGTGGTAGTGGGTTTTTTGTTCAATTGAGTGTATAGTGGCATGAGGGATTGGTCTAGGAACTGCTGCTACTATGGTGTAGGGGGTAAGTATAATAACTATGACCTCTCCCGTCGATTATAGGCATTGAAGTATGTTAGTAGAAGTGTCTTTCCATGACAACACTATCAAGCTAATCAGATCATACGAACATATCTTACACAAAATAAATAGACAGAACTTGTCTATATTATTCAATGAAACCTGTATTAATATATATATATATATATATATATATATATATATATATATATTCTACTATTCCTTCATTGAAATATGGTTTTGGTACAGTCGGGCACTATTTGGTAGATATAAATCATTTCGATCTTCTAGTTACGTTTGTTTGTTTTTTCAGTCAAGATTGTTTCTAACATCTCAAGCGACCTTTAAAACTTGGATGTACCATCTTTCGTATTTGAACTTCCCTTCCTCGGAGATTTTGGTTGGTATGTACACTACGTGTGTATATACTGGCCACGCGAGGATTAGAATCTTGGGTTCACCGATGGGAATCAAAACATTAGTCACAGAGCCCGACGTCGGCGTAAATTGAGTGTGGTATGCAAATAACACAGACATAAATCAGACTGTTCTATTCATCTCGCATATAAATAATAAGCAGTAGCATAAAATATCGTACATTTTTTTAACAGTCCAGTTCTTCTTGGCTTAAATAAATGTTCAAAAATGTTGCTATTAAATTAATTTTTCGCAGAAACTTCTACTCACAGTTTGGTGCTATGCGTACTGCTCGACTTTAGCCTTACTCTACATTTAGTCAATATTCCTTCTGCAAATGGTAAATTTTATTCTGGATAGACATTAAATAAAGGCGAATATTTGATTATTATTTCATTACAGTAGCTATAAATTTTAATGATATTTATTATAGTAGGTATGAATTTTATAGATGTTTATTACAATAAGTATAAATTTCATAGATGTTTATTACAATAGGTATAAATTTCATAGATGTTTATTACAATAGATATAAATTTCATAGATGTTTATTACAACAGATATAAATTTCATAGATGTTTATTACAACAGATATAAATTTCATAGATGTTTATTACAATAAGTATAAATTTCATAGATGTTTATTAAAATAAGTGTAAATTTCATAGATGTTTATTACAATAAGTATAAATTTCATAGATGTTTATTACAATAGATATAAATTTCATAGATGTTTATTACAATAACTATAAATTTCATAGATGTTTATTACAACAGATATAAATTTCATAGATGTTTATTACAATAAGTATAAATTTCATAGATGTTTATTACAATAGATATAAATTTCATAGATGTTTATTACAACAGATATAAATTTCATAGATGTTTATTACAATAACTATAAATTTCATAGATGTTTATTACAATAGATATAAATTTCATAGATGTTTATTACAACAGATATAAATTTCATAGATGTTTATTACAATAGGTATAAATTTCATAGATGTTTATTACAATAAGTATAAATTTCATAGATGTTTATTACAATAGATATAAATTTCATAGATGTTTATTACAACAGATATAAATTTCATAGATGTTTATTACAACAGATATAAATTTCATAGATGTTTATTACAATAGGTATAAATTTCATAGATGTTTATTACAATAGATATAAATTTCATAGATGTTTATTACAACAGATATAAATTTCATAGATGTTTATTACAATAGGTATAAATTTCATAGATGTTTATTACAATAGATATAAATTTCATAGATGTTTATTACAACAGATATAAATTTCATAGATGTTTATTACAACAGATATAAATTTCATAGATGTTTATTACAATAGGTATAAATTTCATAGATGTTTATTACAATAAGTATAAATTTCATAGATGTTTATTACAACAGATATAAATTTCATAGATGTTTATTACAACAGATATAAATTTCATAGATGTTTATTACAATAGGTATAAATTTCATAGATGTTTATTACAATAAGTATAAATTTCATAGATGTTTATTACAACAGATATAAATTTCATAGATGTTTATTACAATAGGTATAAATTTCATAGATGTTTATTACAATAAGTATAAATTTCATAGATGTTCATTACAGCAGGTAAAATTTCTATTTTGCGGTATAAAACAAATAAAATGAAATAAATCCCATATTACGCTCAATAAAAATATTTAAAATTTCGTGGGGAATTATTTTTTATAGGTTAACTAAAGCATGTTTTATTTCCTAAGAAAGGATTTCTCACACACTCACACACACACACACATACATATGTATTGCGTGTGCATGTGAATTGGTATATCAACCTGTTGTCAAAGAAGTGGGTCGGTAGGTTAATAGGTTTGTAGGTTACACTAATGTAAAGACGCTGTCCGATCTGTGTGAATATGCTTGTATCGCAACAATGGTATTTATCTTCATATGAATAGACATTTTACCCACACATCATTTACACTCTTAATGGCAACACTGTTTCACTTCTGAAATGTTTCACTGATTTAAAGCGTAAGAAATATTCATGGCAAAAAAAACTGTTACAAACTTCTCATCTCTCTCCATCTCTCTCTCTCTCTCTCTCTCTCTCTCGTTCGTTTTCGATGATTTCTCATTCTTACACATACAAACACGCGCGCATGCCCCTAAAAAAACACACACAATATTGCAATGACGTCATATTTGCTGCGTATAATTATTTGAATAGATTTTTAAACAGTAAAATATTATCAACTCGTCTAGAGATCTAAAGACATACACAAGCCTTTCGACATGAATCAGTCGGGTATTCCATTTTTAATCTGGGAATCTGCTTTCAAACCAGGCGTCATTTACCATTAAGTTATGAGAAGCCATTTGAGCGAAGTGAAGCCAAGAAACCATATTTAAGAAATGAACATCTCTCTTTGGAACAGTCTTCTTTTATCTGCCATGTTTCTTCAGGACATTAGTGATCCTATCTCTTCACAATTTTCTGTCTTTTGTAGCCATTAATATTTTCTTTTGTTTTCTCACCAAAAACCTTAAGTTTCCTAAATAGGTTATACACTATTTTTGTCTGTTCTTGGCTTCAATTTGTGCTGTGAGTGTCAAATTTTCCATGCCCTCTTTCTTCATTACATTATTTCCATATTATTCTCAGCAACCTTTTGTAGAACCACATTTCTGTTTCTTAAAGTATCATCTTATTAACACCTGACTAAAAATATTCTACATATGTACACCCTCCTCATATGCATATTTATTAACTTAAGTCACTATATATATATAAGGAAAAATTTAGGCAAACACGTTATTTCATGGTAAATCGGAGTTGTAGGCCTATTTAAGGCGAACCAACTTCAGCTTCAGTCTTTATTGTACAAAAGATTTTACACGAAATCATTTGCACAATCAAGAAGGAAGCTGATGATGGTTCGTCAGAAATAGGCCTACACTTCCGATTTACCATGAAATAACGTGTCTACCTTAATTTTTTCTCATATTGTTTCATCAGAAACAAAAAGGCCGAGGCCGGTCTGAAATATCAAATATATATATATAATAATAGAAATAAATAAATACTGTCAAAAAAATACATTTTTAAACTTACAACTTTTTAGTAGTTTTTCCTATACATATTAAGAGAGTATAAGTGGATCATCATTATGCTATATATATATATATATATATATATATATATATATGTGTGTGTGTGTGTGTGTGTGTGTGTGTGTGTGTGTGTGTGTGAAAAGTGTATGTATATAATTATAAATATCAATATCAATATATATATATATATATATATATATATATAACTAATATTACGACTAATAAACCCGGTAAAAAGCGAAATAGGAAAAATCAGCAAAAAAATATTAGAATATATCAACACCAACTTAAGGAATATATTAGGCCTTAGCCGATGGAAGAATACCAAAGATGTCATCGAGTGGTTTACAACAATAAAAAACAAGGACAAAGCCACTTTCATCCAATTCGACATCGTAGACTTCTACCCAGCCATCACAGAAAACATATTAAATGAGGCTATACAACTGGCACAACAACATATAAAAATTACAGACGAAGACATTAAAATAATCATGCACTGTCGCAAATCCTTACTGTTCTACAATAATGAACCATGGACCAAAAAACAAAACCACGACTTATTCGATGTAACAATGGGTAGCTACGATGGAGCACCGACATGCGAATTAGTAGGCATACTCATTCTTTCACACCTAGCCAGAATCCTGGATAAAAAGGACACGGGACTATACAGAGATGACAGACTTATCCTGATAAGAGGACCCAATGGTCCCAAATTAGATAGATTTAGGAAAAAAATAGTAAACGCTCTAAAATTCATTGGATTCAAAATAGAAATAAAAGCAGGTATAAAAACAGTGAACTTCTTAGATGTCACCCTCAACTTATACAAAACACATATGAACCATACAGAAAAGATAATGACAATCCAACTTACGTACACACATCCTCCAACCACCCACCTTCAATCATCAAACAAATACCCATATCAATCAGCCGCAGACTATCTGAAAATTCATCTAACATACAGATTTTCAATAACAAAAGAACACCATACGACGAAGCACGAAAGAAATGTGGATACAAACAACAACTACAATATACACCTCCGCAACAAAAAAGCAAAAACAGAAAAAGAAATATCATCTGGTTCAATCCACCATACAACAAAGCCGTCAAAACAAACATAGGTAAGACATTCCTGAATTTATTAGAAAAACACTTCCCGGTGACAAACCGATCAGCAAAAATATTCAACAAAAGCAACGTCAAAATTAGTTACAGCTGCACAAAAAATATTACACCAATAATAAAAAGCCACAACAAAAAATTAACAAACTACAATAATGCAATCGAAAAAGCTCAATGCAACGGCAGAAACGGAACTACATGCCCACTCCAGAGAAATTGCCAGCGAACAAATATAGTATATAAAGCCAAGGTAAGTGCAAACAACAACACAATGTACTACATCTGTGCCACTGAGGGACCATTTAAGAAAAGAAATAACAACCACAATCTGTCATTCTCCAACAGAAAATACTTGAACAGCACTACACTATCAACATATGTATGGCGTCTAAAAGACAGAAATATTTCACCAACAATAAGCTGGGAAATACTGAAAAAAATCACCTGCTTACAACAACATTACAAAAAATGCCTACTTCGCCTACATGAGAAAGTAGCAATTATATCTCACACCCCACAAAAGAACTGACTAAACACAAGATCAGAACTAATTTCCAAATGCAGACATGAAAATAAATACCTATTGTCACAATTTATACCAAACGGATGAAAAAAAAAAAATCACACGTCTCTGCCAGAGTAAAATTAATAATTAATAAACACTAACAAGCATTACAAACTAGAATTTCCACCATGTAAATATACGCAACCAAAAAAAAAAAATAAAACAAGCCAATAACCGACTTTAAAACAAAAAAATAACAATACAGCCTTAAATAAAATAATAGCAATTCTTACCTACCATAGTTTCACACAAAAACCATCAAAAGTACATATGTACGTACGAGAAATCGACAACTATTCGCGCGTTGACATCGCTACACACCATTCGAATATGCCAACCGAATGAGTGTGTATGTGTGCAACGGCACACATATACATATACATACCGAACCCCGCACGATTCACATGTGTATATTTATGCAAGCCTCAGTGACCGAACGCGCGTACGTGTGTGTGTGTGCGTGTGTGTGTGTGTGTGTGTGTGTGTGTGTGTGTGTGTGTGTGTGTCCTTGCGCGCGTTGATGGGTGTACAAATGTATATATATATATATATATATATATAGATAGATAGATAGATAGATAGATGTCTGCGTCTGTCGTGACGACAGTTTTTTCCCCCACTTCCACAAAAATACACGAATATAACCAATTTAAAAAAAAAAATCAGTTTGACGATCGCAAAAGCGTGAAACCAAGGGTTACAAACTCACACCTATCTATATGAATATATATATATATATATATATATATATATATAGTGTCCTACTTCGATGGCACGACTCGGAGTTTCATGCGTTATGCAATCATTAGGTGCATATCACAAACTTACGTATTACAAAAAGTTTTTCTCAAAAAACTTCGAGTCGTGTCTCCCACGTAGAATAATATATATATATATATATATATATATATATATATATATATATATATATATATATATAATAGCTCTGGTTTTACTACATTGATCATTGTTTTTTTAACACCTGAATATTTATATTATACATGTATCCATCTTTATATATATACTAGCAGCATAGCCCGGCGTTGCCCGTACAACTCAGGACATTTTACTTTCTTCAGCGGCTGAAACAAATACGTTTAAATTCGATGAAGACACTTAAAATATAATCTATATATATATAAAAGGCAATCTGTGAGTCTGTGTGTTCCCTATGCACGCCTACATTTTTAATATTTCTTTTGTTTCAAAATTACGGGGAAAAACTTTTTTGTTGACCAAATGAATTTTTAAAACGTCGGAATAAAAATTAAATATAAAAGCGCATTTATATTTTAATAAAAGATATTTTAGATGCGTTAGATACGTGTGATTTGATTTCTGTGACGTAATCTAGCAAACATCTTAGATCTTAGATGTTTTTACGGAGCAAATGTAAACAATCTGCACCATTGGCCAAAAAGTGCGAAACGTAAAAATTGCTGAACTTAAACTCAAAAATATGTGTCAACCTGGCTTCCCTCTCTCTCTCTCTCTATATATATATATATATATATATATATATATTCTAAACATATACTGTTAAATATAAAAGACAATGAATGTCTATTAAGTTTAATCATGAGCCGTTCGAAACGTCGTATTTTGGCTCTAATTTCAGTTGCAAATAAAGACAAAAATTCTCCAACATTTGGATAATAAAATCTGGTCATAACACATTACATTGCATTTGAATACATGGTTTTGTTCTCATTTCGCGCTATCACGTCATAGCAAATTTGCGAACTGCGTTTTTTATTTTTGGTAACCATTGCCGGTGCCTAGCGGAGTTTTATGTCAACACAAAATCGTCGCTGATGGTGGATGTTATTGTGTTACTGTCTTAATAACCTCTCTGAAGATGGCTCATGTGAGCCGAAAGCTTAGATCTAAATTAATAAAAGATTATCCAAATGTTGGAGAATTTTTGTCTTTATTTTCAACTGAAATTAATGCAAAAATACGATGTTTAGAACGGCCCATGATTAAACATAATAGAGATTCATTGTCCCTTATATTTAACAGCATATGTTTAGAAAATTATTTGCTGCCTCGATACACTATATATATATTAATCATTTCACCCCAAGCAATGTGGAAATTCCACTGGTACGCAGAGTGGGAGTGAGAGAATACCAGTTATTTACCCGTAAAGATGTGCAAGCATCCCTTCTCTATTAACGTGGTTTTTGTAATTACATCTTTCTAATATCTTTGAGAGAGAGTTCAATAAAGTTAGTGAAAACCTGACTCAATTATTTGGCCAATTTTATAATGAGTTCGGGTAAGCAAGTAAAAGGGTTTTTTTTTCTGAATTCAAATTAGATCTTTCCTTAACATCATAGAAAACACACACACACACACACACACACACACACACACACACACACACACACACACACACACATTTAAATATATATATGTGTATAGACGCGCTCGGGTGCGCATGCAAATATTTGATTAAAATTGTATGTCATCCGAAAGAATGAAAAATAAGATTATTTGGAAACGTTTAATTAGCCTCAGCGAGTCATCAGAGCAATTTTCGGTTGAACTAAAATCTACCATTCATCCGTGCATTGAATAATGTTGCCATATCGGGTCGCGTGCGCCCACTAATCATCTTCACATTCTTGACAAAATCGAAAGGACGATCTGCAATATAATCGATCCTGCCTTAGCAGCTCACCTTCAGTCACTTTCTCACCGACTTAATATGGCTTCCCTCTGTCTTTTCTAAAAGTATTTTAACTACTCTGACGAGTTTTTTTCCCTGATTCCCGACCAAATATATTTACTCGTGCTACTAAATTGGCATCCGGGTCCTGCACTTTTACCATAGAAATAATTAAGACATATTTCACCTCTATCTTAGCCTGATACTGAACTCAGAACTCTTTGGATCAAGTAACTATAACTAGCCAACGTCTATAGGGTTAAGTTAAAGGGAGATAACTACATGATTACCGGAAGTGGTATCGCATATGGAATGAGAATGATATACCCCAGTGATCGAAATAAAGGGTTCGGTTCAAAATTCCTAGCACATGAAGAAGGCCGAAGCGTCGTAAAAATGGCAATAAAGATGGGGACAACTGGTCCGAACAATGTAAATAATGTAAATACTACCTCATCTCAGAAGTGTCGACAAATAAAGGATTAAGTTCGAAATTTCTAGCACCTGAAGAAGGCTGAGGTGTACATCGGCTGAAACATCGTAAACATGTCAATAAAGATGAAGACAAAAGTCCGAACATTGTAAATAATGTAAATAGTACCTCATCTCAGAAGTGTCGACAAATATAAATTATTCCTCGTTTATAAATTTTAATTCTTCCACATTGTTTTTGTATTAACTTGGTAAGAAACAATAAAATAGTCCAGGACTTATAGTATTTTCGAATCATATTCGCCTCAACATATTATTTTTATACACATTCGATTACCAGGATCGTTATTCTCTCCCTATTCCATTCTCCCCACTAGCAACCACCCTGATGACGGTAGCAGAGATGAGTGTGATTCAAAGAAAGTTTGACGAGGCCTTGATGGTTAAATTTGATTTTAGTGGAGATTTCTGAGTGACAGAGAAGCCCACACACTTAACCAGAAGTGCCGGTTCAATATCGATTGGGACAGGAAGGATCTGTAAAAATCTGGTTGCATCGGACTGTCAGATGCTTGGTCTATTAAGGTCCGCTTCGGTTACCCCAACTTGACTGACACTACCCTCTTCCACCCGTTTGGCTGTTGAGTTCGCTTTCATATTTGCTTTATGATTAGATCAAAAGCACTTCGAATGTGTAGTTTAATTCCTTTTCTTGTTTACATTACTTTTTCTTTAAATTTCAGTTTGCTTCGCTAATCTATTAAATTAAGAGTTTACTGTTTACATTCTTTTTTTGTAAACTGCTGTTATGAAATTTTTGAAGGCTTATTTTTTCTTAATTCAATTCACCCCAAGCAAAGTGATACTGCCACTCAGACATAAGGGGGTTACTTGGATTGAAAGAGAATGAAAAATCCTTTAGAATCATGGTTCCTAATCCCGGGGTAAATTACCCCAGTGGGTCTAATGGATGTTTGGTTTGGAAAGAGGCAATCAGCTTATAATTTCACACTGTGCCAAATTATTAACGAGACAGCATTTCAAGGAAAAATTCCCCCTACGTCAATCTCTCATAAAGTATCATTCTTTCAAGCCTAAATGGTCTCTTGGAAAACTTACGTAAGTACTTTCCAAACTTGAATTATTCCAACAATGAATGGCTAAGAAATCCATATCTTGTGAGTAAAGATATCATTCTTGATGGGACTATCCAGCAAAAGAATTTCTCACACTCAGGATGAATAATGCATGGAAGCTTTTGTTTGAGACTAAGTCTGGTCTAGACACGTTTTGGATCTCTCGTCTGCAAGATATACCAACACTAGCCTCTAGAGCAGTACAAATTCTCATAGGATTTTCAACCACTTATCTATGTGAACAAGCTTTTTCTACTCTCCTTGGAATGAAGACCAAGAAACGTAGCAGACTCAACGTGGCAAACGACGACCGTATAGCCCTTTCAGTCACAAAGCCAAGAATAAATAAACTGGCACAAGCAATACAAGCTAAACACTCACATTAATAATCACAGCTAGGTTACGGCTACTATACCTCTGATTATTATAGATTGGTACTATTGTACTGAATAATTTCCATTAACTCTGTCTGCTTCTGATGTATGAAAATCTAATTCTTTTCCTATATTACGGGTATTTGTTGATTGGGGTAATGGTTAATAGTGAAATTGTATTTTGGGGTAATCGCAGCAAAAAGGTTGGGAACCTATGCTTTAGAAGGAACCCAATTTTTTTCAGGTTGGCATTTAAGCTTACAAATTAAAAGGTATCGTAAACAAAAACCCGTAATTAGTCCCGATTTATCATCTTGTGGGATGAAAAGTATACTGTAAGATTGTTTTTAATTTTCGGCGTACGGTAGACATTTAATTCCAAAATAATTTTCTTTTAGAAAGTCGGCAATCATGGCTCTCCACAATTTCCTACTCTTTATAACTCTTAGTAAATTTTATCCTTTCGTTATCTCTCCTAATCCTCGTTCAACCAACCATCTTTACAAGCTCGTGAGGTAGGTTATACACTGTTTTTCTCTGTTCCTCTTGACTTCAATATACACTGTGAGTGCCAAATTTTCCTAGCAATTCGGTAAACTGCATCTGACAGCAAGGCCTCTGATTGGGATGTTGTGAGGAGCATGGGACCACCTCTTAACTGCTTATATGCACTAGAAATTTAAAATGTCTATTTCTAACGTTAAACATATGTGAGCTTTTTGCTTTCAATTTCTCTAAACCTTTTTGTTCAAAGGTATTCTCAGCATCTTTCTGTAGAACCACATCTTTATCACATTAAGTTTCTTCTTTAGATTTGATGAGATAACTAGAAGGATGGTGAAAAATGGAAACAAAAAAGGATATTTATACTTAACATGAGGAAGAAACTGTTCAAATTTCTAGTGCAAGTAATGAGGAAGAAAGGCTTGGAAAATCTGATACTCACAAGAGCAGATTAAAGTCATGCGAAACAAAGGAAAACAGCGTGTAACCTACTGAGTGCGAGTAAATGGGTGGCAGAATAAGGTTTAGCAGAATTCATAGCTATAAAGAACAGGAAATCGTGGAGAGCCATGATCGCCAACGTCCTGAAGAGACACGGTACATAGAAGATTTATTAATATAAAGGCTTTTTTGCTAATGGTTATCCCTAAAAAAAATTTTATGAATTTAGATTTCTCTGAATTTGTAATTTGTACTCTATTCCTCGACCGATATATATTTTTTTTAATCGTATCACCCCGAGCAAGGCGGTAACGCCACTGATGTGCAGGGGGCTACGTAATAGTGAAAAGATTGGAAAAGAGAAAGCCGGAAACTACATCCTAAACAGGGAACAAGTGATGAGCCTCTTAACCTGTTCAATAGACGTGGGTGGAGTTTGAACCGGGCGATAGTCGTACAGGAAAACGAAACACTGATGTCTGTCGTTCAATATGGCAGCCAATGCTGGAAAATATCATCAAAGATGAAGGAAAGGCTTGAAGCAACTGCAATGTAGTACTACAGAAGGATGCTGAGGATATCATGAACGAAACACGTGAACAACGACAATGTTTTGGAGAGGATGGACATGAGAAAAAAATTGACACAATGCACCAGGAAAAGACAGCTGAAGTTTTTGGGACATGTAATACCTTTCCCAAGGGTATTTGCGCGTATATGATTGCAGTTGAATTCGTTGCAATCATATTCGCGCAAACACCCTTGGGAAAGGTATTAATCCGTCTCTTCCCTCCAGCTATGGGTTAAATAACAGGACAGATTCGGTTCTATAGCCTTGGCTGGCAACCAGTCTACCGCAGAAAATAATGGCAACCTACTGCGGGATAATCACTTGCCCAGTCAGTCATGTATCTTTCGAGACATGATCGCCCAAGCGTGTATCATGTATGGCGCTTTACTGACTGACTTAATGAGGAAGGAAGGCTTGGAGAACTTGATGCTCACGTGACAGATAGAGGGTAAGAGAGACGAAGGAAAGTAACCTATGACATACTTCATGGACTTGAGCAGATGGATGATGGAGTGGGGATTGAGTGGAATAACAGAAGAAGGGGTATTAAGAACGACAAGGAATAGGGAAATGTAGAGGGCCATGATCGCCTACGTCCTGAAGGGACACGGTATACAGAAGAAGCAGTTTGAGAGATTTTTGTTGTTTTCATTGGTTACTTCATGACCAAGCAAAGCATTCGATCAACTGAATATTAACCGGACAAGTTTCTCTTCATAAATTCTCTTTTTCCCACCAAAGATAAGAAAAGTCGATACGCCTTATCTCATGCCATCCAGATAATTTGACCTCATTACCTGATTTCATTCTGCTCCTCTTTTTCCTTTCATTCTCCCTTACTTTCTTTCTTTTTTCTTTCTTCATTATTTCTTTCTTTCTCTCTTTCTTTCTTTCTTTTTTCGTTCTTTCTTTCTTTCTTTCTTTCATTCTTTCGTTCTTTCTTTCTTTCTTCGCTCTTTCTTTCTTTCTTTTTTTGTTCTTTCTTTTTTTCTTTCTTTTTTTCTCTTTCTTTCTTCGTTCTCCCTTTCTTTGTTTCTTTCTTTCTTTCTTCGTTCTCTCTTTTTTCTTTCTTTGTTTCTTTCTATCTTTGTTTCTTTCTTCGTTTACTTTTTCTCTCTTTCTTTCGATTTTCTATCTTTTTTCTTTCTTTCTCTTTCTTTCTTTCTTTCTTTCTTTCTTTCTTTCTGCCTTCTTTCGTACTTTCTTTCTCTCACTCTTTCTTTCTTTCTTTCTTTCTTTCTTCGTTCTTTTTTATCTCTCTATTTCTGTCTTTCTTCCTTCGTTCTTACTTTCTCTCTTTCTTTCTTTCTTCGTTTTTCTTTCTTTCTTTCGTTCTTTCTTTCTTCATTTTTTGTTTGTTTCTTTCTTTCTCTCTTTCTTTCTTACTTTCTGTCTCTCTTCCTTCCTTCCTTCCTTCCTTCCTTTATTCGTTCTTTCTTTCTCTCTTTCTTTTTTTCCTTTTCCTACGTATTCTTTTTTAGTTTTTACTTTCATTAGATTTTCGATTTTCTAACCTTTCTCTCTTCAATAGTGGTCCTAGGTATGACGGTAAACTGCATCCGGCAGCAAGGCCTCTGATTGGGAGGTTGTGAGGAGCATAGAACCACCTTTTAATTGCTGTTGTTCCCAGGTCCACCCTGACCCGGGTGGTAGCACCTGTTATGGTCCAAGCTATGTGCAATTGTAAACCCCGAAACTGGGGTCAAAACAGTATGAAAGTATAAAAATACTTTTATAGGAAATTATAAATTTTTAAAGGAAAAAATTATTATCATAACACGTTGTTGAAGAAAAAAAATTACATTTTTGAATACAAAACTAGGAAACATTTTCTTTTATTTAAAAAAAAAACAACATTTTTCATCAAAATGTGACTAAATCAATCTTTTCACTATAACCGAACATTAAAAAAATACCATAAAACCCTACCTTTTAGTAACCCACATAGGTGTTGATATGTCGTTAAACAAAACTCAAACTCAATTCTTTAGTTTTTTTCTCCTTTCCCTTTTGCGTCTTATTATATCGCTCTCTACACTTTTCTCTTTAGCCTTTCTTTCTTTTTTTTCTCGCTTCTTATTACACATCTTTTTTTTTCTTACTGTCTGATTCTGCCTTAAATTCTCTCTTAATTTGTCTTTACCTATTTTGTATTTTTCCGTCTTTCTTTCTTTCTCTCTTTCTTTTTTTCTTTCTTCGTTCTTTCTTTCACTCTTTCTTTCTTTCTTTCTTTCTTTCTTTCTTCGTTCTTTATTTTTCTCTTTCTTTCTTTGTTTGTTTCTTTCTTTCTTTCTTTCTTCGTTCCTTCTTTCTTTCTTTTTCTTTCTTTCTTTCTTTCTTTCTTCGTTCCTTCTTTCTCTTTTTCTTTCTTTCTTTCTTTCTTTCTTTTTTTCTTCGTTCTTTCTTTTTCTCTTTCTTTCTTTCTTTGTTTCTTTCTTTCTTTCTTTCTTCGTTCCTTCTTTCTTTCTTTCTTTCTTTCTTTCTTTCTTTCTTTCTTTCTTTCTTCGTTCTTTCTTTTTCTCTTTCTTTCTTTCTTTGTTTGTTTGTTTCTTTCTTTCTTTCTTCGTTCCTTCTTTCTCTTTTTCTTTCTTTTTTTCTTTCTTTCTTCGTTCCTTCTTTCTTTCTTTTTCTTTCTTTCTTTCTTCGTTCCTTCTTTCTTTCTTTTTCTTTCTTTCTTTCTTTCTTTCTTTCTTCGTTCCTTCTTTCTTCTTGTTTCTTTCTTTCTTTCTTTCTTTCTTTCTTTCTCCCTTTCTTTCCTCATTTTTCTTGCCATTTCTTTATTTGTATTCCCTTTACATTTTTTCATTTTCTTTCTCTCCCCCCCCCCCATATTTTCTCAAAGGAAATATTTGCACTCAACTTTCAGTGTAACATAAATTTATCGACAGTTACTACGACAAACATTTGCCCACAACATGTTGGAGATAAAAAGCATCCAGTTGCTAGAGCATCGAAGTATTGCCAAAATCCATCATCTAGGTCGATTAGAACAGACTAGATAGATAGATAGATAGATAGATATGAAAAGACTGCGATAGATAGATAGATAGATAGATAGATAGATAGATAGATAGATAGATAGATAGATAGATATGAAAAGACTGCGATAGATAGATAGATATGAAAAGACTGCGATAGATAGATAGATATGAAAAGACTGCGATAGATAGATAGATAGATAGATAGATAGATAGATAGATAGATAGATAGATCTATCAATATTTATCTATAGATAGTGATGAATTTAATGGGAATAACTTGAAATGACTTCGAGACAAGTGTTTCTTGACTTATCTTTACCTTGTGAATGCTTTTCTCGACTTCTTAATCCAGAAACGCGTGCACCTGTTAATACCAACGCTTTCGGCCCCACCCCATCACGACTCGACGCACACACATCCGTCTCTGCTCTACGTTTTCAAACTCATTTTACACTTCATTGCTACTTCGCCACAGATCTCATATCCTCCATTTTCCCTTTTGGCGACTTGCAACCTACCAAATTCCCCTCACTACTGCTTACTGCCCACTTCCCAAATCATACCGCTTTAAATTAAGACCCCCTTCTCATCCAGCTTCCGGCTTATCTAATGTCTCAACTGTTTAACCTCAGACTTGCGTACCTGAGACCAATCAGCATGTACGCCAACACCGTTGGCTTTTGTACTGTTGGCTTAAACTTTTACAAGTTCGGGGATTGAAGAGTTGAAAATGAAAATTTAAGTTTCCGCAGCTAATATTCTCTTGACCTTTTTTCCAAGTTTAATTTGAAGAGTTTAAATAAATAAATCGATACAAGTTTTAAATGAATGATTTTAAAATCTAGTTTTCAAGGCAATTACAATCTCCCCTATTGAAAGATTTGTACAACAAAATATTCGTCATGAATTCTTCTTCTTCTTCTTCTTCTTCTTCTTCTTCTTCTTCTTCTTCTACGTGCCGTGTCCCTTCAGAACGTAGGCGATCATGGCCTTCCACATCTCCCTATCTTTAGTGGCTCTTAGAACGCTTTCTCCTATTATCCTACCCAAACCCCGATCTGCCATCAACTTGTCAAGTATGTTACAGGTTACTTTCCCCTGTCTCTATCCCTCCATCTAACTTGTGAGTATCAGGTTCTCTAAGCCGTTATTCCTCATTGCATGTCCAAAGAACTTCAGTTTATTTGGGTTAAGTACTATTTTCATTTTCGTTTCAACCCTTTCCGAGACCTCATCGTTGCTCTCATGATCCATGATAGCCTCAACATCTTTCTGTAGAACCCCATTTCGTTGCTTTAAGTCTGTCCGTCATTTTTTATGAGATTGTCTCGTATTCACCGCCAAATTGAAGGACAGACATTACATAACAATCCAGTACGCTCTCCTTTGTTTCCAGCGAAATTGTTTTGTCTCTTAATACTCTACTCAGCTTCTAGAATTTATCCATGTGCTTTTAGATCTCAGGAATAAAAATGTATAAAAACTGTTGTGATCACAAAATGAGGGGTCAGTTTATATATTGATTGTAATATGAAATGATCCCCCACTTTATTTCCAGTATGCTTCTGTAGAACCACATTTCGGTTGTTTCAAGTCTTTCCTTCAGCTTTGATGAGATTGTCCAACATTCACTGCCATATTGAAGGACAGACATCACATAATAATCCATTACTCTCTTTGTTTCCAGCGAAATTTTCCTGTCTCTTAATACTCTACTCAGCTTCTAGAATGCAACTTTTATCATGCCAATGCAGTCGTTCTATTTGAGGTTGTGTTGCTTTAAACTAATAAGAATAGTCATATTCTCTGCTTTTTCTATAAAATTATTTTCATGGAATAATTTTATGGGCATACTAGCAGTATAGCCCGGCGTTGCTCGGATGCAATGAAAGCTTTAAAACTAGTCCATGGTCCTGGAGCTCAGACTCTTTGGACGTTGACACGAAAGACTAAAAAGCAATAGTTGTTTCCAGTTAAAGCGAAACCGTAGAGTGAAAGAAAAATGAATGGATGTAAGTCAAATTTTGATTTCCTGGTATCGATATCAAATAAGTTGTTTTCATCGTAAACTGAATTGTGAAGGCTAAATAATTCCACTGAGTAAATGGTTTCATGGCTGAGACTAAGAACTACAATTATACCTACTTAGAGCCAAACCCGAAGCAAAAACTAAAATAAAAGGGATGAAAAAAATACAGACATACAGGCAGATAAACAGACACACACACACACAAACATCTTGCCTTTTATATATATATATATTATCGATTTTCTACACTATTGTAAGAACTGCAACCTTGAAACTTCTGAATATCGTTTCTTATGTCTTTGTCTATGAGTGTATCAAATTCGATTAAAATCGGACCACTTCTTCTATAATCCGATTTTTCGATTATCGATTTTCGATATTTGTCGGGGGTACCTCTACACAAAACCAAGCTTAGAACACTCGCAGACGCTTATAGTACAACTGTGTACATTTTCAAGAAAATCGGTTCAGCCGTTTCGCAGTCTATAGTTAACGGACACACACACACACACACACACACACACACGCGCAGACAGACACACACATACACACACAGACAAAGTTCCATTTATAAATAAGTTTAGATATCTAATTTTAGCTGTATTTGCTAAACAAAAAGAAAAATAATATACTTCATCGGAAGTGACACCACCCAGGGAGTGCTGCCCACGGTCACTGCCTCATTGGCCTTTCCTTTTGCACGCCACTGCAAGTAAACATCATATCTTGCCATCAAGAGGTCAACTTTCTGATAAATTGACACACTTAATCATTTTTTTTTATAAAAATATCCTTGTCGTCACATTCAAAGAAACACACACACATATAGTTTAAATGTATATCAATCAGTTAAGTGCCATAAGTGGTACACGCTTGGGTGATCATGTCTAGAAAGAGACATGACTGACTGGAAAGAAAATTTTTCCGCAGATGGTTGCCATTGCTTTCTGCAGTAGACTGGTTGCCAACCAAAACTACAGAACCTAATCTGTCCTGTTATTTAAAACATAGCTGGGGGCGAACTTATGAGGCACCTAAATTATTCCTAAATAACACATTCTGAGGACAATTTTAGCAAAGAACGTGTGAATAAAATGTAGTAATGAGTTAATTCGAAACTTTGCCCATTATTAGGAAGCACGTTAAAACTATAACAATTATTGACGTGTTTCTATAAATGCAAATAGACAAAAAAAGATAAAAGTAACCTTCTCTATTAAGTAAAAAGAAAAAACACTTTATTCAACCAAAATTAGGAACATTTTCAACTGTATAATCTAATCAGACAGCAAGCTCAGCAGTTTACGAAATCGTGTTTCAGCAAAGTCTGAAAACATTTGAAGACATCATGAATCTCAGACAAGCAATAGTTTTAATCGTTTTTTTTTTTAGATTTTATTCCATAGTTTTTGTCACATCTGCATGTGTTGTGGATTCCGGGTGAGGAACCGCATAAAATAATGAACAACAAAACAGATATTTGAGATCGAAAAATAGGTTATATTAAACGTAAAGATACCACTGGAACGTAGGTTGGAAATCCAGGAATACGATTAGTAACGAATATATATATATATATATATATATATATATACAAGTCTTTGAAATGAAGCCATGCTGGAATTAGTATATCCGTGTAGTACTATTCTGGCTGAGTGGAGCTCAGAGCTACTATGACTACTGACGCGGTATTCTCGGTATAACTTCGGTATCTCTCGGTAAATTACGGACCTATTACGGTACTCGTACTATGTCTGTATTGTTCTGACGTATCGCACTATGGCAGGAGTATATGTATACTCAAGTCGAGTCCATTATCATAGAAAAAGGGGAGATCCCACAACAATGTGTCTACCTTTGTTTTACAGAATATTAAAAACGTACTGTATCCACTAAGATAATAATTATTACTAGTACACATATTACAGGATAATATGGTGAGCTAATCAATTCATTGTATCTAAGGAGATAAAAAATTAAATATAGGAGTTAACTTATAAATGTTTCCGTCGGTAGATAACTATGTCGTTTTTAATATAGCTTTATGAACGTATGTTTACCATGTGAAAAATATGTATTTTTAATATTGATTAATGGAAATTGTACATGGAGATCATCGAAAAATGTTTATCTTATAAATAAAATTTTAAGATAATTTCACAATCTTCCGTGTTCGTGAACTACTTTAGGAAAATCAAACAAACAATAATTTTAAAAAACTATACTTGACGATTTTTTTATATTGAAAAAATGCGTTTCAGAAAGTAAGATACATTTCTGCCAAAAATTCCTGCAAATTTTCAACTTAACAACATCAAAAAACACAGTTAATTCAAAATATTTCCAGATTCATGAAAAAAAAAAATGTATTATTTTATTTCTTCTTCTGTAGGACAATCTTTTCTAAATATAGTCTGCTACATAATATGCCACTTTAATATCTTTCGAAATCCTAGTTTTTAAGTCTTGTA
Source organism: Ascarosepion bandense (assembly GCA_037127315.1). Classification (NCBI taxonomy): domain Eukaryota; kingdom Metazoa; phylum Mollusca; class Cephalopoda; order Sepiida; family Sepiidae; genus Ascarosepion; species Ascarosepion bandense. The sequence goes on from JBBBDQ010000709.1 coordinate 3,127,369, forward strand.
AGTTATCAAGTTTTTGGAATACTAATACGACAATGAATGCTGGACAATATCATCGAAAATGAGGACAAAACTTATAGCAGCGGAAATGTGGTTCTACAGAAGGATGCTGCGGATATCGTGGACTGAGCATACAAGCAACGACGAGGTGTTGGAAAGAATGGCAACATAAAGGAAATTAATACTGAACATCAGGAAGAGACAACTGAAGTTCCTGGGACATGCAATAAGGAAGGAGCGCTTGGAGAACCTGATACTGACAGGCCAGATAGAAGGAAAAAGAGACAGAGAAAGGAAGCAGATAACATATTTGCAGGGCCTGATCAGGTGGATGACGGAACAGGTGTTGCGAGGTGGAACAGGAGCAAACATACGAAGAGCCACAAGGGATAGGGAGACGTGGAGAACCATGATCGCCTACGTCCTGAAGGGACAGGGCACATAGAAGTTCGCCCACATTTTTACCAGTTATGGCCTGTCATCAAAGTCGTATTCTTTAACGTGAATATTTACTTGAAAAAATAATTTATTTTTTTCAATATGAAATTTTTTATAACATCTTGTATCTAAACTCATTTATAAATAGAGCTTTGTCTCTGTGTGTGTGTGTGTGTGTCCGTTACCTATAGACTCCAAAACGGCTGAACCGATTTTCGTAAAAATTTACAAAGTTATACTATAAGCGTCTGCGAGTGTTCTTAGCTAGGTCTTGTGTCGAGGTATACCCGATAAATATCGAAAATCGATGATCGAATAAATCCGGTTATGGAAGGAGTGGTCCGATTTTAATCAAATTTGATACACTCATAGACAAAGACATAAGAAACGATATTCAGAAGTTTCAAGGTTGCAGTTCTTACAATAGTGCTGAAAATCGATAATATATATATATATATATATAAAAGGCAAGATGCTTGTGTGTGTCTCTGTTTATCTGCCTGTATGTCTGTATTTTTTTCATCCCTTTTATTTTAGTTTTTGCTTAGGGTTTGGCTTTAAGTAGAAGCAATTGTAGTTCTTAGTCTCAGCCATGATACCATTTCATACTTATTTGATATCCATAGCAGGAAATAAAAATTTGACTTATATCCATTCATTTTTCTTTCACTCTACGGTTTCGCTTTAACTGGAAACAACTGTTGCTTTTTAGTCTTTTGTGCCAACATCCAAAGTGTCTGAGCTCGGGACCATGGATTAGTTTTAAAGCTTTCATTACACCCGAGCAACACCGGGCTATACTGCTAGTATTTTATAAAATAAACTCTACCATAAACATGTCTTAATATTTCAATAATAACAAATTTACCATTTCTCCATACAAATTCCTACCAACTGGAATTCGAACTTGGTTTACCTATTTCTCGTTGCAAGCCGATATCCACTGCACCACAACGCACTTGATTCATAGTATAAAACTGTAAACACAAAATCCTGTAGATCAAATATTGTGACACGAAATTTCAAAGCTAATAATATCGCTTTTTTTTTGTTTTTGTTTTTTTTGTTATTTAGAAATTAGACCAACTCAACGTTTTGTGGTTTCCACACAGAAGTTTTTACTTTTAGCACTCCGTTTTTCTTGAAAACAAATTAATATATTTGAGGGAAAATCATTAAATTCTGATGAATTTTAGGTCTACTTTTCTCTAATTGTTGTGGAGTAGTTTTCGCACTGAAGGTTATAATCGTGCTATGTCGGTTGCTAATCGACTTAACGTACCTAAAATGTTAGGAACTTGGTAATCTTCCACTGAAAGCTGAATCCTTAGTATTCGGCTAACTACCGACTAATATTAACTGCCTAGTAGTTATACTGAACTTCAATAGAACTCTAAAGAACTCCTATGAACATCCTGTTAACTCTTCTTAATATAGGAGAGAGAGTCCATTATCTGAGGAATAGGTGTGTTTCCCCATAACACTAATAATCACCGTTTTATAGCCAGATAGAAAATACCTTTTAAAAACAGCTCTTTCTTTTGTCGAGGATGTGGATTCAAGGGTTAAGTCATTGAATATTGCTGCCATATCTGGTCGGGTGCCCCTGCTGCTCTCCTTGGGCTTCTTGACAAAATACAAAGGAGGATCTGTAACGTGGTTGATACTGACTTGGCAGACCGGCTGCAGCCGCTCTCACACCGGCGTGATGTAGCTTCCCTGTGCCTCTTCTACAAGTACTTTCATGGCTTCTGCTCCGATGAGCTTAGATCACTGGTGCCGCCTAAGCACGAATTTACACGAGATACTAGATTAGCAACTAGGTCCCACCCTTTTACAGTTAAACAAATAAGATGTAACCGTAAATTCTACTCCAACAGCTTCTTTTCTCGCGCTTCCCGCCTGTGGAACTCCCTTCCACAAGTCTGCTTTCCCGACAGTTACAATCTCCAGGTGTTTAAATGTAGGGTCAATAGACACCTCCTATCACACTAACTCCCAACTATTCTCACAACACTCTCATCTACCCAACCCTATTCTCGGTATCCTCACCCGCCTATCACCAACCCTCTGTTATTTCCTATATTTAACCAGCCTTTCTCCACTCTACGTAGCCCCCTGCACAGTAGTGGCAGTGACATGCCTTGCTCGGGGTGAAACGCTTATAAAAAAAAATAAAAAAATAAAAAATTAGTGGAAGTGGTGCCTTCATAAAATTATGTAGGAGGTGTATGTAGGACATTTCAATCGCAGCCTATACATATATATAAATACGTAAGTGAATATGAAGCTATTGGGAGCTGGTTAATGTTTCTTTGGTTCGGCCTTGTGTCATACTTAACCGAACTCCCTAAAGCTTACAAGTTTTATCCAGAAATATCATCATCAGAATTATCAGAAGGTTTTTTTTTTTGTTATCATCAGAAGATTTTCATCAGAACGTTGGTAGCACGTTGGAATGTGATTTAAGGGTATCAAGAGTTGAAGAAATTGTTCATAGTAGTAATTTGTTGAAAGTGTTTATGCGTCCGTAGGTATGTATGTATTAGCGTTTGTTGGTAGGAATGTCTTTGAATAGAGAAGAAGGTGTAAAATGAATCAGCACACGAGAAAGAAAGAGAAAGAGGATGAATGTCCGGGTCAATTGAAGCTTCTCCCGTTACATTTTAGCTTGTCATCTCTGCTGCTTCCATTTCTGACTGACGAACTGATGCTGACCAAGGCCTTTTATAGTATTCACATTTTTACACTGACTCGCGAAGTCTTGCAAGTCGCTCCCATTGGTCAAAAATCAATTTAACACCTACTTGCGAAATCTGGTTTTGACTTTTTCTTTAAGCACATGGTCAATCTTTTTCTATTTGGTAAAAACCACGATTTCACTCATCATTGGGAATTTTTGTACAAGTGAAAAAGAGAGTTGATTTTAATACTTAATTTCCTATCCCTACAAATGTACCGAATTCAACTGGAATTCGAACTCGGCTCTCTCGTTTCGAGTTGATATCCACTGCACCACAAACGCACATATAAAACGACAGTTAGATATAATAATAATAATAACAATAATAATAATAATAATAATAATAATAATAATAATAAGCAAGGCAAACCTCTGCATTGCCAATATCCAAAACGTGCCAATAAATCCAATGTTGATAAACTTAATACTCATCGATGGTTACGTGCATCTGGATTAAAGTCTGAAACTGAAGGCTTTATTCTTGCAGCACAAGACCAAAGTCTTTTCACTAGAAACTTTCAGGCAAATATTATACATAATAATATGGATCCAAAATGCAGGTTTTGTGATAAACACCAAGAAACAATAGACCATCATCTAATCTCAGGCTGTTCTGTACTTGCCCCAAATGAATATAAAAATCGCTACGTTAGAGTGGGGCAATATTTACATTGGACAATGTGCAAACACTATGGAAAATCTGTAAACAAACACTTGTGTGAACATCACCCAGCACCGGTTACAGAAATAGAAGATGTCACCATTCTATGGGATTACACCATCTAAACAGACAGAAAAATTGAAGCAAATAGGCCAGACATTATTGTTAAAAACCAGAAAGAAAAAACTTGCCTATTAATTGATATGGCTTGTCCAGCGGATTGTAACATAGCAACCAAGAAATTTGAAAAACTGTCAAAATATAAAGACCTGGAAATTGAAATAGAAAAAAATGTGGAAATTGAAAACAAGAGTTGTGCCAGTGATAGTAGGTGCACTTGGAATGATAAAAAATCGAACAAAACAACACATTGAAAGAATCCCTGGAAACCCCAGCTTAAAATATTGTCTTATTAAGTATAGCCCACACACTAAGGAGAACTTTGTCTATGTAACGCTAGGGATGATGGGGAAGATAGAAAAAACATGAAATGGAGCCATAACAACACGCCACGACCTGCCTTAGGTCTTCCCACAGACTTGGTTGTTAGTGCGACCATAGCAGAAATTGAAATATGATGAAAAATGACATAATAATAATTAATTTGAATAAAAACGCATATTAGATTATGGAGCGGTCATATTTAAGTAATATTATAGGCAGTAAAATTACAGGTTTTTTATAATGTTAAGAAAAATGTAGAGAATTATTCGAAATTCTCATGTACAAGATGTTCTTACAAAGGCACAGACAATAACCAAGAAACGTAATAGTTAAATGAAACATGAAAAGGCTTTAGAATTTATGAGAAACAAATCAATCAATGATGTTTACTATTGGTAAAAGACACTAGTGAAACATGCAAAAAATGCATCAAAGGAAAGAATTGAAATCGCTTTTGTATGTTTTTTGTTTCGATTTGCTAGAGGCAAGATCAATACCAACAAGTGTCCGGAATAAAAGTAAGTGTGGTAAAATTATAAATATCTTTATTGTTACTCACTCACGAACCTAAACAGTTCTGTACTTGTTTGTTTTCTTATCATTTTCCTTCTTGCGACAATGGAAAGTAGATTTTAATTCGGCAGAGAAACCCAACCAAGCAAAGGTTCTTCGAGTTCCACACAAGTAGCACTGTAAAAACGTACACGGAGACTTATACATTTTCACTGTCAGTCAGTCAGTTAAGTGCCATGCCATACGTGAAACACGCTTGGGCGATCATGTCTCGAAAGAGACATGACTGACTGGGCAGAAGATTATCCCGCAGTAGGTTGCTATTGCTTTCTACGGTAGACTGGTTGCCAAGCAAGGCTATAGAACCCAATCTGTCCTGTTATTTGATCCATAGCTGGAGGGAAGAGACGGATTAATACCTTTCCCAAGGATGTTTGCGCGTAAGTGAATGCAATGAATTCAACTGGAATTCGAACTCGGCTCTCCGATTTCTCGTTCCGAGTCGATATCCACTGGACCACAACGCACATCCGATCTTCACTGTACACAGCTTTAATCTAATTCCTCCATATTTTTTTAATCGTTTCACCCCGAGCAAGGCATTCCACTGCCACTGTAGCGCAGTGGGGTACATAGGGTCGAGGGAGTGATGGGAAAGGATGGTTAGATATAGGAAATGTTAGAAAGAGGGTGATAGAAAGTGTACTGAGAATGAAGGTTGGTTAGATGGTGAGTGTTTGAGAGAATAGATGCAAGTTAGCGTGTTAGGAGGTGTCTACTGACCTTACATTTAAACTCCTGGAGATTGTAGCCGTCCGGGAAGTAATCATGTGGAAGGGAATTCCACAGCCGGGAAGTGCGAGAAAAGAAACTGTTGGAGGAGAAGTTAGGGTGGCATTTTATCGGTTTCACTGTAAAAGGGTGGGATCTAGCTGCCAATCTAGTTTCTCGTGCAAATTCGTATCTAGGGGGCACCAGTGATCTAAGTTCATCAGAGCAGAGGCCGTGAAAGTATTTATAGAAGAGACACAGGGAAGCCACGTCGCGCCGGTGAGAGAGAAACTGCAGGCGGTCTGCCAAGTCGGTATCTATCACATTACAGACCCTCCGCTGTACCTTGTCGAGAAGCCCGAGGAGAATAGCAGGGGCACCCGACCAGACATGGCAGCAGTATTCAATGCACGGGCAGATGATAGATTTATATATGTGCAGGATAGATTCAGACGGAAAAAACTCCCGGACCCTGCATAGAGAAACGACTTTCATAGCAGCGGATTTAGCAATGGATTCGATATAGTTATTCCATTTGAGGTCCGCTGAAAGTGTGAGACCAAGGAGGCGTCGTGTTTTACTCTCTGGGAGGCAAGCCTGGTCCATGCTAATGGGAGGTATATATATATATATATATATATATATATATATATATATATATATATATATATATAAGCTGGTCTGTCTTGCAATGTGCCGAAATATGTATTACTCATTGCAATAATCTAAAATCTTTTATAAATTATATTACTCTGTTAAAATAAATGAATTTAACATTGAGTTCTCTTGAGTTCGTCTCTATCGGAATTTACCTGGATAGTATACCAAGTGTGCTATGATATATATATATATATATATATATATTCATGCGCAGACAGATCTGTTTCGCTGTATCACAGCTCATCAGTACGGTTAGACTCCGATTGCTTTTAACCCAGGATTGAAACCCGACCGAATTGGCCTCAGTCGGTGATTCTACCTCCGGGCTATGGCCGCTCGGTAGATGGTAAATATATCGACACATTGCAGGACAGACCGGCTTCTATTTACCATATATATATATATATATATATATATATATATATATATATATATATATAAAATTAAATTGGTTATACAATTGAAAATTAAAAATACATTGCGACACAGAAATTTCCATGTTTCGAGGTTTCTATCTAGTCATTAGGCAATTTTAGATGTTAGACGTGAAAATTATTTTCATTTAAATACAAGAAGCAATAGAAACATTTCGTGTTGCAATGTATTTTTAATTTTTAATCGTATAACAAATTTAATTATATAATTATATTATGCTCTACAATATTTATTGTAAAAAAGTAAATGCCAGGGAACTCAAAATCGTAAAACCTTGGGTCCACTTTATCGCCCATTCATTAATGAATTAGAGCACTCTAACTACTGGCGTATGATACATCATGCGCTAAAAGTCTACCTCTTTCTACCGAGCGCCCATATCTCAGAGGTAGAATTGCCAACTGACGCCAATTCGGTCGGGTTTCAATCCTAGGTAAAAAGCAATCGGATTTCTAACCGTACTAATGAGCTGTGATACAGTGAAATAGATCTGTCTGCGGATGACTATATATATATATATATATATAGACATAGATATCGGCACACTGCAGGACAGACCGGTGTCTTTATGTTTGGGTAGCAAACGGTCTACGAGAAGGAATTTGAAATTAATTCCTGTGGAGGGTCGTTTAAGGACCTTGTGAAATACTGTACTCCAGTTCTTTGTATTTGGCGCTTTCTAAAAAGTGTGGTCGGTTCTACGCAAGTCTTAACCACTATAATCAAATGATATGTGCCGGTAGACTGATTGTTGGTTCTTAACATACGTCAAAAGCGACGGGAGAGTCCAGTACACACACACACACACACACACACACACACACACACACACACACACACACACACACACACACACACACACATATATATATATATATATGTATATATAGTGTTGAGTTACAGTGGTGTTTAGCACCAAGTACTGGAATTAAATATAATATAATTCTAAGTCTGAGAGATTCAAGTCTTTTGTTCTCATTTGTTCTGCGCTGCTATCTCATTTGATACCAGACTTAGCGAAAAAAGAAAAACCACAAACAAACAATCAGCGACTCCCAGTAAACAATATCAGTTTACAAAGCAATCCGAATGTATTGGAATGTTTTCGTTATAACCTGTGTAACAGCAGTTTGTATAGAATCTTCCCTCGCTCGATAATGCAGGCGACCTCGACGAAAAAATTCCATTATTTTCCCTGCCGCGCGCTAAACATTTTTTGTGCATTCTAATCATTGTCATCTTCGAGCGACAAATTCTCGTTCCGCTTTGACATTGGCAATATTCCTCAGTCAAAATTGATCAATATTTGGCCATTATTATCGATTCTGAGACGGCTAATGAAACGCATCGGGTGACGTCTACAAATTCGTGTCACGTGACTGGGTCGATTCCAGTGACTCGGCTTAAAAATATGACCACTGGTTCGGTCAAGGCGAAAAGGAAAAATCAAGATCAAATAAGTCGGAAAAAAGAGAGAAAGATAGAGAAACAGAACGTCAGGGTAAGAGGACAATAAGTGAATGAATTACAAGGGATAGTTTAAAAGAGACAGAAAAATGGAATCTGCGGGAATTTTTCGTATATATATATATATATATATATATATATATATATATTTTACAGTGCTCAATATAATATAACAGAGAAAGTATATATTAATATATATATATATATATATATATATATATTATTATTATTATTATTATTATTATTATTATCCTAAGTTCTAAGTACAAAATTTTAAGTGCTTAAAATAAACGTAGTATAATGTGTAGTCATGCTTTGTTGTATCAGAGCTCATCAGTACGATTAGGCATCCGATTACTTTTTACCCAGGATTGAAACCCGACCGAATTGGCGTCGGTCGGCGATTTTACCTCTGAGCTATGGGCGCTCGGTAGAAGGAAGTAGACTTTCAGCGTGTGATATACCATGTATTCATACGCCAGTAGTGAGAGTGTTCGAATTTTTTTTACTGTTATGCACTTTAATTATTTTTCTAGATTGTTGGGGCAGCTATATGACTAAGCTATAACTGCTCGAATATATATATATATATATATATATATATATATATATATATATATATATATATATATATATGATGTCTTGAATATGCAATGAATATACATTCACCTTGGTTCCTTCTTGCAGTAATATGATTGGCTGGTATCAGTCATAAATACAAACGATATATATATATATATATATATATATATATATATATATATATATATATATATAGTTATGAATTAATTGTATATTGCGAGACGGAAATTTCTATGTTTCGAAATAGATTCTCATCATCAGGCAACGTTTGATGTTTGTTGTGCAGATGATTTACTTTTAAATAACAAAACTCTTTAGTTTGCTGTGTATATATGTGAGAAAATATAAAATTTACATGTGTAAGGTTTTTGTTATTTAAATGTAAACCATCTGCACAACCAACATCAAACAATTCCTGATGATTAGAATCTATCTCGAAACATAGAAATTTCCGTCTCGCAATGTACTATTAATTCATAACTACATAATTATATAAAGCTCTATAATACTTATTATACTAAGCACTATTCATAACAAAATGAATAAATAAAAAAAGAATAATACGTGCTGTAATGATTCTAGAAAAGATTTTGAAATGGCAAAAATGTTTAAGACGAAATTGCTTAATATTTCCGCTGCGGAATTGCTTAATATTTCCAGCGCCAGCTATGGGCACATAGTTAACCTCCAAACTGGGGTCAAAACACTATAAATGTATATACATATACTTTTATAGAAATTTATACATGAAAATAGACTCTATAGAAAAATATACATTTTTGAAGAAAAAATATTACCAACAATACATTTTTGAAGTAAAAAAATTATTATCATGACACATTTTTGAAGGAAAAAAAATGATTACCAGCAATACATTTTTGAATACAAAACTGGAAGACATCTCCAGTTTTCTAAAATAAACATCGTTGTGTCGTGGCTCGTATCATGTGACATCCGGTTGCCTGGGTGTATAAAAGACAATGTGCGTTTACCACGAAGAGTTGTCATTATCACAGACTTCGTGAAGTAACACCTACGACTGCGAGAGACTGTAAATATTGTATATACCTCTTGGTTGTACCACTCTGGTAATAAAGTATTTCACTGTGTATGTCTTCATTCCACGATACAACAAAAACAAAAAGAAATCATTAAAATCTGACTGAATCAACCTTCTCACTATAACCGAACATTAAAAAATATCTTAAAACTCCACTTTTTGGCATTAAATAATAGCAATCTCTGTGGGTTATTTAATGCTAAAAAGGTGGGGTCTTGAGGTATTTTATGCCGTTAAACAAAACTCAAACGCAAACTCTTTCGTTGAATGATGATTAAAATTCTAGTTACACAGATTTTTTCTCACTTTGTGAGTTCCATTTGAGTAGATGCTCCATCATTTTCAACCTGCGACAGATTCTATCCATCTTTAGTAAATAACTACAAATTATAATATCGTACAATCGATATAAGAATGAAACCTCGTTTTTGAATATTATTTGTGTCGCCTTCAGACGAAACAAAAGTAATATCTTTTCATGACCCTTGTTGAAATCTATCAAAGATTACTGGTTCCCGTTCTCACAAAGGATTTTTGAGGTTAATATAGGTTTTTTCCGAATTTAATATTTCTGAATTCATAATCGTTCTGTTATATTTCTAGGGAAATTTTGGCAAAGAGAAAATAATTTTCAGAAATATTGCTTTTTGAATAATTTCCTGAGAAATTTTTTCGATTCAAAATGTGTTTTACAAAGACACGGCAAATGTGGAAACGTCTGCTTCTAAGGAAAAGCTTTTATTTAACTATTGAAAGAATTCCTGTAAAGGAATCAAACCTCGTTTTTCGAATTTCATTAGTTTTTTTTTTAGGTTGTTTGATCAGGTTAGACTCTAAATATGAAGAAGATTTTCACTTGTTTTTCGGACACTTTCTTCACTTGAAAAGAAACTTGCCTTTTATTATTTTTATTAAACAAATGTTAACTTGCATTGCAAATCAGTCGGTCTCCGTTATTTCATGAAAGTAAATCACCATTATTTCAGGCAAAATATTCTTGTAAAATCCTTACATTAATTACACTGGACAAAAAAAAAAAAAAAGAATTGAAATGGTTTCGAGACATTGAATCTGAAAATGACTTTACATTTTCTTGCTTAACTACCGTTTTTGCTGTACAAAAATGCCTCATTTCTGGAAAACAAAATCATTTTTTATATGTTTTCTGTATATATGATATTGTCCGATGGCAATATCTCTCAAAGTAGAATTGTAAAAACATCTCTCTACGTATTTAAACAAACACATATTGGTCTGCTTATTAAGAAATACTATTTTTCAATAACAATCTAACCTCCTAAGTTTTTAAAAATAACATGATTGAATATATCAAGACCAGCAATTATTTTCATCAAATCACTTTTATAAACTAACAGCAACAATAAAACATTTGTGAACATAAGTACCATGATAAAAAAGTTTCTCTATCTTGATTGTCTCTCATGTTCAATGTTATTTAAGTCTCTTTTGATACTCCAGTAATAGTCCGCCATCGTTCGTTTGTCCTACCGTCCCAAGAGCGCTCTTCTATTGTTTTGATATCTTGATAGAATCGTTCTCCTTGCTCATCACTCACATCGCTGCAATTATCCAGAAAATTAACAAGATGGCAATGTAAAATAAACCTTAATAGTTATATCAACTTATCAATGATAAAGTGTATTATCAATAAAATTTATCATTTAATGTGAATTTTGGCAATAACTTGAGAAGATTAGATATTTCTATTTAAAAATTTAAATTCAAAAACATTTTTTTTCATGTGGCTGACATAAATTGGTTGGTCTACCTGAAAATACCTTTATTACCGCAATGTTGCGATCAGCCAAGATCGTAAATTGATCTTTTATCTAAAAATGAGAAATTTAAGTACAGCAAAAACAGTAGCTAACCATGAAAATCAAAGGTCATTTTCTGAATGAACATCAAAAGATTCACTAAAAATGTGTTTTATATCTTGGCACCAAAAATCATATTGAACAGTGTTATAGATGTGGCTAACACGCTAATATTGCTTAGATACTTTCATAAAACTCAGTCAGTTAAGTGCCATACCTGATACACACTTTGGGCGATCTTGTCTTGAAAGAGACATGACTGACTGGGCAGAAGATTATCCCGCAGTAGGTTGCGATTGCTTTCCTCGGTAGACTGGTTGCCAGCCAAGGCTATAAAACCCAATCTGTCCTGCCATTTAACTCATAGCTGGAGGGAGAATAGATAGATTATATTACATTATTATAATTAGTAGGGGATCAGTTTATTACTTCATAACAACAGAAAACTGATCCCCCACATTATGCTCAGTAGAAGTTTTAATTATGTTTCCAACTATTATATTTAGTCAGTCAGTTAAGTGCCATACATGATACATGCTTTGGACTATCATGTCTCGGAAGAGACATGACTGACTGGGCAGACGATTATCCCGCAGTAGGTTGCCATTGCTTTCTGCGGTAAACTGGTTGCCAGCCAAGGCTATAGAACTCAATCTGTCCTATTATTTAACCCATACATATAGTGAAGAGACTAATTAATACTTTTTCTCAAGGGTATTTATGCGTTAGTGAATTCAAGGGATTCAACTGGAATTCAAACTCGGCTCCCCGATTTGTCGTTCCGAGTCGATATCCACTGCACCACAACGCATATCCAAAACTCTTGTTAAAAGACCGAAAATTGTTAGATTATTTTTATTATCTTAGCTCCAATCTTCACAAAAAAGAGACTGTTTTTGTCTGAATCGATTTTTTTTTCAATATTTTGTTGCGTCAGGTTGTGTCATCTAAAATGATTTTAATTATGTTATTTTTGATGCAGGATCGGAAAACTATCTTCGATAAAATGCAACAAAATTGTAGAATTATGGCCAAGAAAAGTCATAGGAAATGGCTGCTCAGAAAGAAACGTGACATTTAATATATAATAACAAAATAACTAATAAGAAGTAATTATTTACACTGTTCAGACTGTTGTCCTCATGTTTATTGCCTTGTTTTCGACGTTTCGGCCGTTGAACGTTCCGGCCTTCTTCACGTGCGAAAAGTTTTGAACTGAACGTTTTATTTCGATCACTGGGGTATATCATTCTCGTTCCATGAGCGATGTCACTTCCGGATTCCATGTAGTTATCTTCCTTTAACTCAACTCTCTAAGTTACTTATTGACCATTGATATAGCCAAGTATTGAACTCACAACTCTTTGAGTCAAGTCACTGGAAATTAACCAACGCTTTAACTCAACTCTCTAAGTTACTTGTTCACCACTGATGTAGCCAAGTATTGAACTCACAACTCTTTGAGTCAAGTCACTGGAACTAAACAACGCCGATATCCACTGATCCATGTGAAATTGAGGACAGTAAACTAAGAACAAAAGCCCGAACATTGTAAATAAATAAATAGCTCACTTCAGAAGTACAGACAAATAGTAAATTTTAAGTGAAGTATAAGTATAGTTTATCTTTTTTCTGGACCAAGCGAGTCTCCTTGAAAACAATACACTGCACCGCCTCGGTCTCACCCTCTATTCTGACCTCAAGTGGAACCGTTACATTGAATCAATATCTAAGCCCACTGCTAGGAAGGGTGGGTCATTATGTTTGGCAAGGAAGTTTTTCCCACTTGAGTCCATCTTGTACATAACGATTAAAAAAAGGAATTATTCTTTAATGAATATAGCATTTAATATAACATCACATAATTCTTTTTAGAAAAAAGCATATGTTAAATACTGACGGTAAGTCACATTTTTAGTAAGTATTACCATCCCCGGTCTTTCGAACAAGGGTAGAGGTTTATCAGTTGTTTCCTGTTTAGAATTGATTTTTCTTGTTTCTGTAAACAAATTGTGTAATCGATAAATTGAGAATATTTTTTTCTGTTAGAATAAAAACAACACAGATGTTTTTTTTTCTGAAAAACAATTATTGTATGGCGGTATTTCTCTAAAGTTTAAAGTTTGGATTTAATTGCAAACAAAAACATCACTCATTGAAATTATTTTGCGTACTTAAAGGCAGGATTTTAATGAAATATCTCATGTTAATGGTATTATAAATACTATTAGAGAGTATATAACTTGTTGACGTAACTCGTTACCGAGTATTGAATTGCTCGTGGATATTTTCTTTCTGAAATGAGTCCTATCAACTGAAGAGTCGTTCGCAGCCATTGTATAGTAGGATAGGAGAATTCAAGAGAATGGAGAGCTCTGGCTTTTCTCTTCGTCTCATCTATGGGTAAATGAGACTTAGGTTGGATCTGAAGAGACGGCCGCGACCATCGCAGTGTAGGGTAGACGTGTCCAGCGAATGGAGAGCTCTGTCTTTTCTCTTCGTCTCATCTATGGGTAAATGAGATTTAGGTTGGATCTGAAGAGACGGCCGCGACCATCGCAGTGTAGGGTAGACGTGTCCAGCGAATGGAGAGCTCTGTCTTTTCTCTTCCTTTCATCTATGGGTAAATGAGACTTAGGTTGGATCTGAAGAGACGGCCGCGACCATCGCAGTGTAGGGTAGACGTGTCCAGCGAATGGAGAGCTCTGTCTTTTCTCTTCCTTTCATCTATGGGTAAATGAGACTTAGGTTGGATCTGAAGAGACGGCCGCGACCATCGCAGTGTAGGGTAGACGTGTCCCGCGAATGAAGAGCTCTGTTTTTCTTTGGGATATCTTCGTCTCTTCTGTTTATCTTCTGTTTTCGAAATATTTTTTTTGTCTTCGTGAACTGCTCTTCAATTGGTTCTTTAATTAAATCTTGTTGAAACCTGTTTTGAGTGAGCAAATGCACGGAGCATACACTACCGGCCATAATTATTAGTCCAGTGTTTTTAAAAAAATGATGTATTTAATACTATTTTTTAGTATTTATTGCCAAATAAATAATTTTAATTGAAAAGAGAATCGTTCTTTTGTTATTACTGCACAATAATACGTGTATCAAATAAATTTATAAATATTTAATAATTACCTAAATTGCAATTTCATCAATGAAAGAATGAAGAAGATTTATGGTGATTTGGACGAGTTCATCTTTGCTTCCTTGCCTTGTAAAAGTTTGCAAAGTAATAATAACAAAAGAACCATTTTGTTTTCATTTAGAATTATACACTTGGTAAAAAACAATAAAAATAGTGTGAAATACATAATTTCTTTTAAAAAATTGGGGTTGCCTAATAATTATGGCCGGCAGTATATATATATATATATATATATATATTTCTTTTGCAGCAGTTTTGAGTTGTCATAGCTGTTGCAAGGAATATGATCTTTCAGGCCTTCGACCTTAATAAGATCACTGAGATTTGGATAAAGTTTTATTAATTCATCAGTATCCCCTAAGGAAATTGATTGATGTAGGATTTCGATTTCAGTTTTATTTTATTTTGTTTTCATTTAGAATATTTACAATTATCCACTTGGCAATAAACAATAAAAATAGTATGAAATATATCATTTCTTTTAAAAAACTGGGGTGGCCTAATTATGGCCGGTAGTTTATATATATATATATATATATATATATATATATATATATATATATATATATTTTATTCAGATACTTTAATCCAAGCGGAAAAAGCAGGAAGGTAAATTCCAAAAACCCGATCCTAATTAATATTAAAAATTTTATTTTAATATTAAAAAATGATACAGGAAGAGAGCTCCATGTAATAAAATATTACAGAGCAAATATAAATTAAAATAGGATTAATTCAATATATATATATATATATATATATATATATATATATATATATATATAGATAGATAGATAGATAGATAGATAGCAAACCTACAGGGTGCGAAGGGTAAATTGTCGCTATTTGCCTTGTAAAATTTTGCAAAGTAATAATAACAAAAGAACCATTCTATTTTCATGTCGAATTATCCACTTGGCAATAAATACTAAAAATAGTATGAAATTCATCATTTCTTTTAAAAAACTGGGGTGGCCTAATAATTATGGCCGGTAGTGTATAAACAACAAAGAACTTTTAATCTGAAAAAGGCAGTTGACATTGCTGAGGCCTACAATGAGAAGAGAGGACGTGGAGAATATGAAATTCATAGAACATACGGAAAGCAAGAGAAATAAAAGGAAAAAAACAAGAAACCTTTTGAAACGAGTTTGTGTAAATTGATGACCAAACAGGTAATTGCAAGGGAAGTAAGATAACAAACTTTGCTCAGAACAACGAAGAAGGGGAAATTGTAGAAGGGCATGGTTGTTTACGTATGAGGAATAAGGAATTGTAAAGGACTATGAATGCCCACGTGTGAAGGATAGGGAATTAGAAAGGGTGATCATCGCTTACGTCTGAAAGATAAGAAATTGTAGAAGGCTATGATCGCCCACGTCTAAAGGATAGGGCATTGCAAAGGGTTATGATCTTTAACGCCTGAAAGATAGGAAAATGGCAAAGGCCATGAACGCTTAAGTCTGAGCGACGGTAAATTTTAGAGGGATATGATCGCTTACATTCGAAAATGAGGAAACAGTAGAATACTGTTTGCCCACGTCTGAAGGATAGAAAATTGCAAACAGTCATGATCGTTTTTTTTATTTTTATCGTTTCACTCCAAGAAAGGCAGTACTGCTACTGGTGCTCAGGGGACAACACAAGCGGAGAGCGCATGTTTACTTAGAAGGAGACGAAGAGAAAGAGAAAGAAGAGGGTGTCACAGTATGGATAAGAGAATGAGGGAAATATTGGTGTGAAGAGAGTTGCGTGAGAGTAGAGTGAAAAAAGAGGAGAAAAGATACAGGCGGTGTTAGTGAAATGATAAAAAAGAATGGGAGTCAAAGGGATAAGAGATGGGAATTGATGTTGCATTTAAAATCCTGGCAATAGTAGCAATCAAATATACGGAAGAGATCTCAACAGGTAGAAAATGCGAGAAAAGAAGCGTTTAGAATACAAGTGAAGCTGCATTTGATTGTTTTGAATATAAAAGAGTGGGACCTGGTTTTCAGTCTGGTTGCTCGAATAGATTCTTGTAGAGGGGGGACACCTGGGAGCTAACCTCGTCGGAGTAGAAGCCATAAAATATTTGTAGAAGAGAAATTGGCTGGAGTCTAGCTGCCAGGTCAGGACTGTTTATAATGCAGATTTTCCTCTGGATCTTGTCGGAAACCCCGAGATGAACAGCAGAGGCACCCGACCAGATATGACAACAGTATTCAATGCATGAGTAAATGGTTGATTTGCATATGTGTAAGATGGATTCGTTTGCGTCTGAGGGGTCGGACATTGCAAAGGACCATAATCGCTTATGTCAGATGGAGTTGAAATTGTAGAGTGCTGAGGGATAAAATTGCGAATGGCCATGATCGTTTACGTCTGAAGGATAGGAAATTGCGAAGAGCCATGATCGCTTACTTCTGAGGGATAGGACATTGCGAATGGCCATGATTGATTATTTCTTACGAACAGCTGATTGTAGTGGGCTAACATCCGCCACGTCTGAGGATTAAATTACAAAAGTCCATGGTCGTTAAATCTGAAAAATATAAAATTGTAGATGGCTATGTTTGCTCACTTCTGAACGATAGGAAATTGCAAAGGGCCATGATCAACGATGTTTGTAAGATAAGATTTTGCAGAGTCATAATCACGCACGTCTGAAAGTATAACGGACATTTTTTTATGCGCATGTTTTTCCAAATTATTTAGTGATTATGTCACTTGATCACAAAAATTAATGCGGGATTTTAAAAGATTTAAATCTATAAATTATTCAAATCAAAAGTTTATAAACAGTTCTTTTAAAAATTTATTATTCCACAGATAATTTTTTGTAACTGAAGGTCCCGTTTGTCCCAAAAACAGTTGATGATTTAAATTCAGAATATATATATATATATGTGAGTTTGTAACCCTGGATTTCACGCTCTTGCGATCTTCAGTCTGACGGACGCAAGAGCGTGAAACCCTGGGTCACAAACTCACATCTATCTATATGAATATGACAGCTCTATTACTGATATTGAGCGCTTTCAAATAAGTACCACGCATATATAATATATAATATAATATAATATAATATATATAACAAATTGCACATATATATATATATATATATATATATATATATTGATATATATATATTGATATTTATAATTATATACATACACTTTTCACACACACACTTATATATATATATATATATATATATATATATATATATATTAACCGCTACAGAAAATAATCTTTCGAAACTTTATAAAAATAAATAATTGAGGGGTAAAGGGTATAAAAGTAAAATATTTTTTACCAAGATTTACGAAAAATGAAACATTTCTAAAATAATTTTATCAATTTGTGAATACGTCTTGAATTCTTTTTTTAAAATCCGACAATTTTTACAAACATTTTCCAATCATTTACACCGAAAATTTTCCATACAAATTGATAGCAAAAAAGCAAAATTTCGAAAGTTCTAAAAACTATCAAAAATAATTTTCACATCTAAAAATCCTTTGGTCTTACCACAGAAAGTAAAGGCAACCTACTGCGGGAAAATCTTCTGCTCAATCACTCATGTATTTTTCGAGACATGATCGACCAAAGCGTGTATCACGCATGAAACTTAACTGACTGACTGAATATAACGAACCCGACATGAATTGGAACTTGGTTCTCCGATTTTTCATTCATAGCCTTTATCTAATACACTAACCGCATCACACTCCACCCACTTCTATTGAACAGGTTAAGAGTCTCATCCCTTGTTCCCTGTTTAGGATGTGGTTTACGGCTTTCGCTTTTTCAATCTTTTCACTATTACGTAGCCCCCTGCACATCAATGGCGTTACCGCCTTGCTCGGAGTGATACGATTAAAAAAAAAAAAACAATTTTACGGCATCTAGCATTCCCAAGCTTTTACCATTTCTCGGTACTGACCAGACTTGAGGTTGCTTAACTTCGGTGCACGCACGGGAACGGTGTTTCAACGTGCTATGGCCGTAAGACCCTGTTGTAAAAAGAAACTGAATTAATTAATAGTTACTACATCAAGCCACTTGGCGAAAGGGTTGTGGTCAACGTACTGGTCATATGAACACAGCTATTTGAAAGTGGACTCAACACATTCCCTTACCCCAGTCCCACCCGCTTGGATAACTAGCTAATGGTTACTTATTTATTTTATATAATATTGTGGTGAAGTTCTTCACAAAGTTGCCGCCCAAAACGGGAACCTGATGACCTGGAAATCGTTAAAGGATGTCTTAAGTACTTACAGCTGTTATTGAACGTAAAGGAAGAGGCGAATGCGTATTACATAAAATGGATTTTGGTAAAACGGGTAATTGCTATTTGTCCGGAAAGTATTCAGTCATCTGGAATATCTCGAGAACAGGTTAAGTAGCCTCGATGTAACTTGATAACCATTCAAATTTATTTTGCGTAAGCACGAACTGAAACTCTCCTTTAATGTAACTCAGTCGTCAGTGAATCTTGTGTCACCATCTGCGCATTTTGAAGTTTTTAGTCTCACACGCATCATCCTCGCCTATAGTCCAAATAAAGTTCCCCGTATTTATTTTCTTACTAAAATTTACCAAAGAGCCACTCAAGGTAGTGTGTTACTAATGAGATGTGATATATCGAAAGTTCTAAAAACTATCAAAAATAATTTTCACATCTAAAAATCCTTTGGTTTTACTGTAAGAGAGGGAAGAAGGAAATGAAGATTACGAGGATAAGGAGGACAGACAACGATTGACCTAAGACTCGAAAAGGTTCGGGAAGCATCTATGAGAAAGCTTGACCCCCCCAAAGTAACGTTTTTAACACTTTGACCTCTCTTAAAACTAAAATTGCCGTTGAACTGGAAATCGCAGACCGTGGACAAGATTAAAAGACTCGATAACTGTTTGCAAATCCGAAAGCGGAATCTGAAGACATTTGAAAAATAGGTGCGTGCTGAGATGTGCGTACGAAATCGGAAACAGTCCCTTTAAATTCATCTCGTTTGTTTAAGATGAAATAATTGGATGTGCGTTGTGGTGCAGTGGATATCAGCGTGCAACGAGAAATCCAATTCCACTTGAATTCCTTGCATTTACTGACGAGCAAATAGCCTTGGAAAAGGTATTAATCCGTCTATTCATTCAAGTTATGGGTTAAATAACAGAACAGATTGGGTTCTATAGCCTTGGTCGGCAACCAGTCTATCGCAGAAAGCAATGGCAACCTACTGCGGGATAATCTTCTGCCCAGTCAGTCATGTCTCTTTCGAGACATGATCACCCAAAGCGTCTATCACGTATGGCACTTAACTGACTGACTGAATATAATAGTTGAAAACATGATTAAGGCTTCTACTGGACATAAATTGGGGGATCAGTTTTATATTGTTATGAAGTAATAAATTGATTCCACACTAATTATACTTAATATAATAATGTAATATGATTTATCTTTTCTCCCGCCATGTATGAGTTAAATGGCAGGACAGATTGGGTTCTATGGCCTTGGCTGACAACCAGTCTACCGCAGAAAGTAATGGCAACCTACTGCAGGATAATTTTCTGCCCAGTCAGTCATGTCTCTTTCGAGACATGATCGCCCAAAGCGTTTATCACATAAGACAATTAACTGACTGAATTGGATGCTTTTCTGACACGTCTTATCGTAAGATGTTAGCCTGGGAGATTTTTGATGGTAAACTAACCCGAGATTCGCTATTCTTTTCGATAATGTTAAACAAAAACACAACCGGTCGTGAGTCTCAAGAAGTCGTTTAAAGATCGCATTCGAGAACAGTGGAACGAATAGATGGTTAGCAGTGAATAGTTATTTAGGCTTAATGGTTAGCCGAGCGAAAACACAGCACCCACTCATCAAATAGTGTAGAGTGTTTAAGTTTATTGACAATATCGACCCATCATTGTTATTAGAATTTGAATAAAAGGATAGTATATGCTTACCTAGTTTATTTAATAAGCATATTACTCGACGTTGTTAGCAACCACTCTGGAAGAAGAACTCTGAATTGAAAACCAAGTTGCCAATACAAACATTCATATATAAAGAGATGCAGATGCAAAATTTGTAACACAAAAACCCAACAGATTTCAACAAATATGGATGATCCAAATAGAGTGAAATAATAAAAAATTATGCTTAACAAATGAGCATTAGGCCAAAATGAATTGCTGTTTGCTCATAGATAGATAGATAGATAGATAGATAGATAGATAGATAGATAGATAGATAGATAGATAGATATTAAACAAACTGAAATAGATAGATAGATAGATAATGATAGATAGATAGATAGATAGATAGATAGATAGATATTAAACAAACTGAGATAGATAGATAGATAGATAGATAGATAGATAGATAGATAGATATTAAACAAACTAGATAGATAGATAGATAGATAGATAGATAGATAGATAGATATTAAACAAACTGAGATAGATAGATAGATAGATAGATAGATAGATAGATAGATAGATAGACTGATAGATAGATAGATAGATAGATATTAAACAAACTGAGATAGATAGATAGATAGATAGATAGATAGATAGATAGATAGATAGATAGATTAAACAAATAGATATTAAACAAACTAGATAGATAGATAGATAGATAGATAGATAGATAGATAGATAGATATTAAACTGACATAGATAGATAGATAGATAGATAGATAGATAGATAGATAGATAGATATTAAACAAACTGAGATAGATGAGATAGATAGATAGATAGATAGATAGATAGATATTAAACAAACTGAGATAGATAGATAGATAGATAGATAGATAGATAGATAGATAGATAGATAGATATTAAACAAACTAGATAGATAGATAGATAGATAGATAGATAGATAGATAGATAGATAGATAGATAGATATTAAACAAACTGAGATAGATAGATAGATAGATAGATAGATAGATAGATAGATATTAAACAAACTGAGATAGATAGATAGATAGATAGATAGATAGATAGATAGATAGATAGAATAACCCAGAAACTTTATTCTGTACCTGACTGAACACAAAATCTAATCAGCTCGTGCCAGTCATGAAATTAATAATCCCTGAAAATTTACTTCTAACCCATTCAACGAGTTTTGAGATATCTTGACCACAGACAGACAGACAGACAGACAGACAAAAAACAAACAAACAAACAAACAAACGTGACCAAATACAATACCTCCGGGTTAAGGCGGAAATAATAATAAATTAAAACCAGAATAAAAAAATGAAAGAAAAATAAATAGAAAAATATTAATAAAAATCGAGGCCGCTAGAAAAATCTGCGCCTCATGAATAAAAACAGAGATGAATCCACGAAAATCCACACACTTACGACATTTTTCATGTGCCGTGACTCTTCAGGACGTAGGCGATCATGGACTTCCAATTGGCTCTCTCTCTTGTCGCTCTCAATAATTCTTCTCTTGGCATCTCTTCCAAACCCTGTACTGCAATCCATTTTCTCAAGCCCAAAAATCTAGAATATAGATGGATAGAAAGTAGCATGTCCACAAAATGAGGGATCACTTTTTATAGTGATTATAATATAGAATTAATCCCCCACTTTATATCCACATTATAATTTCTGTTTTATTTATCAAATTCTGAATAGGTATGAATCCACCTCTTCTCATTACTGATTAGCTACACAGGAATGCGTTTAGTTTTATTTTTTATTTTTCTTCATGTGCCGTGTCCTTTCGGGACGTATGCGATCATGGACTTCCACTTGGCTCTGTCTCTTGACACTCTCAGTAATTTTTCTCTTGGTATCACTTCCAAGCGCCTCACTGCCATCCATTTGCTCAGACTTAACAAGTCCGTCTCGCGCTGCTTTCCCTGTTTCTTCTTCCATTTATCCGACCTGCGAGTAGCAAGTTCTCCAGGCCCTCCTTCCTCATTACACGTCCCAGAAACCTCATTTGTCTCTTCCTAATATTTATTATCAGTTTTCTTCACGTTTGCATAATTTCCAACACCTCATCGTTGCACACGTGCTCCGTCCATGGTATCCTCAGTATCCTTCTGTAAAACCACATTTCTGCTGCCTCAAGCCTCTCCTTCATCTTTGATGAGATTGTCCAGCATTCACTTTCATACAGAACGACAGATATCACGTAGCAATCCAGCACTCTTTTCTTTGTTTCTAATGAGATTTTCCTGTCTTTCAGTACTCTGGCTAGCTTCTGAAATGCGTCTTTGGCCATGTTAATGCATCTTTGGATCTCCGTGTCGCACTTTCCATCTTCTGTCAAAACTCTTCCCAAGGATTTGATTTTTTTTTCCTTGTTTATCTGCTTCAAATACAAAAGGGGTCATAAAAATAACTTGAAACAACTAAACATTTCGGGTTATACTCGTTGCTTTTCATCTACAAGTTGCTACCAGAGAGAATGCGAAATGAAACCTCTTGGCAAAGATATCCATTTCAGTTTCATTAAAATTATGTGAGCGGGTACATTTTACATATATATTACTTTTTTTAAGATTCAAAAAATAAATTTATTTAATACAAAATAATTTCCGAAAAGTTCAATAAAATCTTATAACAATCTGAATTTTTGTGCTTTAAAGAATTACTTTTTCCTTTCTATTTCCAAATTAATGATTTTATTGCTCATTCCAAGGTAAAGGTTGTCCAAACTGAATAGAAGAATAATGTCTTATTCTAATGGACTTCTGTGAGGGTCATTCAATAAATAAGGTGAATTTTTCGGTATAAGGACTTCTACGACGGTCATTCATTAAATAAGGTGAATTTTTCGGTTTCAGGATTTCTACGAGGGTCATTCAATAAATAAGGTGAATTTTTCGGCATAAGGATATCTACGAGGGTCATTCAATAAATAAGGTGAATGTTTCGGTATAAGGACTTCTACGAGGGTCATTCAGTGAATAAGGTGAATTTTTCGGTATAAGAACATCTACGAGGGTCATTCAATAAATCAGGTGAATTTTTCGGTATAAGGACTTCTACGAGGGTCATTCAATAAATAAGGTGAATGTTTCGGTATAAGGACTTCTACGAGGGTCATTCAGTGAATAAGGTGAATTTTTCGGTATAAGAACATCTACGAGGGTCATTCAATAAATCAGGTGAATTTTTCGGTATAAGGACTTCTACGAGGGTCATTCAATAAATAAGGTGAATGTTTCGGTATAAGGACTTCTACGAGGGTCATTCAATGAATAAGGTGAATTTTTCGGTATAAGGACATCTACGAGGGTCATTCAATAAATAAGGTTAATTTTTCGGTATAAGGACTTCCACGAGGGTCATTCAATAAATAAGGTGAATGTTTCGGTATAAGGACTTCTACGAGGGTCATTCAATAAATAAGGTGAATTTTTCGGTATAAGGACATCTACGAGGGTCATTCAATAAATAAGGTGAATTTTTCGGTATAAGGACTTCTACGAGGGTCATTCAATAAATAAGGTGAATTTTTCGGTATAAGAACTTCTACGAGGGTCATTCAATAAATAAGGTGAATGTTTCGGTATAAGGACATCTACGAGGGTCATTCAATAAATAAGGTGAATTTTTCGGTATAAGGACATCTACGAGGGTCATTCAATAAATAAGGTGAATGTTTCGGTATAAGGACTTCCACGAGGGTCATTCAATAAATAAGGTTAATTTTTCGGTATAAGGACTTCTACGAGGGTCATTCAATGAATAAGGTGAATTTTTCGGTATAAGAACATCTACGAGGGTCATTCAATAAATAAGGTGAATTTTTCGGTATAAGGACTTCTACGAGGGTCATTCAATAAATAAGGTTAATTTTTCGGTATAAGGACTTCCACGAGTGTCATTCAATAAATAAGGTGAATGTTTCGGTATAAGGACTTCTACGAAGGTCATTCAATAAATAAGGTGAATGTTTCGGTATAAGGACTTCTACGAGGGTCATTCAATAAATAAGGTGAATTTTTCGGTATAAGGACTTCTACGAAGGTCATTCAATAAATAAGGTGAATTTTTCGGTATAAGGACTTCTACGAGGGTCATTCAATAAATAAGGTGAATGTTTCGGTATAAGGACTTCTACGAGGGTCATTCAATAAATAAGGTGAATGTTTCGGTATAAGGACTTCCACGAGGGTCATTCAATAAATAAGGTTAATTTTTCGGTATAAGGACTTCTGCGAGGGTCATTCAATAAATAAGGTGAATGTTTCGGTATAAGGACTTCTACGAGGGTCATTCAATAAATAAGGTGAATTTTTCGGTATAAGGACATCCACGAGGGTCATTCAATAAATAAGGTGAATTTTTCGGCATAAGGATATCTACGAGGGTCATTCAATAAATAAGGTGAATGTTTCGGTATAAGGACTTCTACGAGGGTCATTCAATAAATATGGCGAATTTTTTGGTATAAGGACATCTACGAGGGTCATTCAATAAATAAGGTGAATTTTTCGGTAGAATGACTCCTACGAGCCAATCGCTCACAGCACTTTTGATTTCATCATCACTTTCAAACTTCGTGCCTCTCGTGAACGCTTTCAAGGGACCAAAGAGGTGAAAGCTTAAGGGGCAAGGTCTGGGCTCTAAGGGGGATGAGGGAGAAGTTCCTAGCCCAGCTCGTTGATGGTCTGTACCGTTTGGGCTGCTGTATGAGGCCTTGCGTTGTCTTGATGTAAAACGACTCCATGTGACTGATGACACCTGCGTTTGTTCTTGCAATGTCATCCAGTCACCCTTCTGTCATCCACTGTCAACCTTCTGTCAGACTGAATGAGGTCACTGACTGATTCGATCACCTCAGGAGACCTCAATTCTGTTGGTCTTCCAGGTCTGTCTTCATTCTCAACGCTGCTTTAAGCAGTTTAGACCACTTGTAGACATTTTTTGGGCTGAAACATGTGGCACCATACACAGTTGACATTCTCCTATGAATTTCAACTGGTTTGCACCCTGCAGTAACCAGAAAATTTATAACTGACCTCTGTTCAATACTGGAGCATGCTTCTTGGTCGGGCATCTTTGTTAATCTCCAAAACACTCAAAGTTTTTTTTTCAATCTGCAAAAAAAATAAAATTAAATCCCTTTGAAAAAGAAGTAAAGGAAAAGAATTTAAAAAAAAGTAAGCTTCCATCTGTCTTAGAAGTCGTTATACCGAAAAATTCACCTTATTTATTGAATGACCCTTGTATAAGACGTACATGAACTTTGATGACGTGTTAACCTTTGACTTGGGGTTAGTAACACTTGATCCACAGATTGTACTTTTTGTATACTAACCATTCCGCCCGACCTTTGGTCAGCTCAGCTTGCTTTAGGCTTCTGTGAACTTTGATCTCCATAATTAGCCCTACCGGAAGAATTACCCGACTGTCCAAAGCGACACATTCGCTTCTACTCAACTCGTTACGAAAGCGTAAGGCTTACTCATCAGATAGTTACGTCATTAATATGTGCGTCCTTGATTTCAAGTAGATTTGGAGAGCTTTACATAAAGCGAAAAATGGATGGAAAGAGATTGGCAAAAGCAGGAGGTAATTGAAAAACTGGTGATGCCATCCAAAAATAGTGGACGTTCATTTCGGACTAAAGTCATCATTTTTGTTATTATCATAAGTGTTTCAATCGTTGAATTCCAGGCTTTATTCAGGTGTCTGTCGATTCTGGTAATTTCGAACTAAGCACTTTATTTCATTTTCTAGGAGTAAATAGTTCTCGTCCCTGCGAATAGCTTGTGTTGTTCTGTACAGTTATTGCTTACCTTGTTCCAACTTTCTAGCCAACGCTTCAACCCGCTATTCTTGAAGTTGAGGCTTTTAAACTTTAACGAAAGAGAAAATCGCCTACCTGGAAAAAGAAATTGTGGACTGCCAAAAAAAAAAAATTACAGAATTGATAGCACAAAAAGAACTGCTATGAAAATCAGAAGTTATAATAATTTTCTTCCATTTGCGTCTGGCGAGGACAATCAATTCGTCTGGTGACTGACTGACTAAATATAACAGTTGGAAACATGATTAAGGCTTCTACTGGGCATAAAGTTGGGGAACGGTATTTTATTGTCATGAAGTAATAAACTGATCCCCCACTAATTATACTTATTATAATTATGTACTATAATCTATCTCTTCCCCCTCCATCCATGAGTTAAATGGCAGGACAGATTGGGTTCGATAGCCTTGGCTGTCAACCAGGCTACAGCAGAATGTAATGACAACCTACTGAGGGATAATCTTCTGCCCAGTCAGTCATATCAATTTTGAGACATGATCGCCCAATGCGTGTATCACGCATGGCACTTAACTGACTGACTGTTTCCACTGATTCGGAGTTTAATGTCTTGCCAACGCTTTAACCCGCTATTCTTGAGGTTGAGGCTTTTCACCTTTAATGAAAGAGAAAATCGCTGACCTGGAAAAAGAATTCGTGGGCTGCCGAAGAAAAAATTACAGAATTGATTTGATAGCACAAAAAAAAAAAAACCGCTATGAATATCAGAAGTTATAGTAATTTTCTTCCCTTTCCATCTAGCGTACCCAATCAGAAAATTCCTTTAGTGAATAGAGTCCGTCGTTTTTGCTTACTGGGAAAAAGAGATTTTTGGTTTGAAAGAAAAAGACAATTTAACCTGTTATTTGACTCATAGCTAGATGGGGAAGGGATGTATTGTATTTTTAAGTAGTAATTAGTAGGAGATCAGTCTATTACTTCATAACAATAAAAAACCGATCCCCCACTTTATGCCCAGTAAAGCCTTAATCATGTTTTCCACCTATTATATGCAGTCAGTCAGTTAAGTGACATACGTGATACACGCTTTTGGGCGATCATGTCTCGAAAGAGACATAACTGACTGGGCAGAAGATTATCCATGGTAAGGTGCCATTGCTTTCTGCGGTAGACTGGTTTATTATTCTGTAAATTAATCTGACCTGTTATTTGATATAAAAAGGAGGGATGGCCTGTCATTTGGTAAAGGTGTAACATTGCACTGCTGACAATACTCAGGCTGATCCGCCAATTTATGATCGGTAAAAACCTTAATCGTTTTCAACTTATTATGCAGTCGGTCAGTTAGGGTGACATACGTGATACCCGCTTTGGGCCATCATTTCTCGAAAGAGACATAACTGACTGGGCAGAAGATTATCCAAAATGATAAGGTTGCCATTGCTCTGCGGTAGACTGGTTTGCCAGCAAGGCTATAGAACCAATCTGACCTGTTATTTGACTCATAGCTAAAAGGGGAAGAGATGTATTATATCATTTAGTAGAAAGTCTGTTATTGCTTCTTTCATAAATGGCGATCCCTTGATTTTACGCAGTCGGTAAGAAAGCCTTAATCTGTGTTTTCAACTATAACTGTATGCAGTCAGTCAGATTCGTGACGCCGTGAAGTACTTTGGAGCCCATCATTTCTCGAAAGAGACATAACTGACTGAGCGAAGATTATCCCGTAGTAGGTTGCCATGCTTTCTGCATTACGTTAGTTTTAGCAACCAAGGCATTCCTAGAACCCAATCGACCTGACATTATTTGACTCGCAGCTAAAAGGGGGAAGAAGTGTATTATATCATTTATTGGGAGTCATTTGTTACTTCATAACAATAGAAACTGATGCTTATTTTATGAGTCGGTAGAAGCCTTAATCATGTTTTCAACTATTATATGCAGTCAGTCAGTTAAGTGACACCACGTGATACACGCTTTGGGCCATCATTTCTCGAAGAGCATAACTGACTGGGCAAGTTATCCAATGAGGTGCCATTGCTGCATTGCGGCTGGTTGCCAGCCAAGGCTATAGAACCCAATCTGACCTGTTATTTGACTCATAGCTAAAAGGGAAGAGATGTATTATATCATTTAGTAGGGAGTCTGTTTATTACTTCATGGCTGTCTCTGAGCTGGTCATAATTTATGATCGGTGAAGCCTTAATCATGTTTTCAACTATTATATGCAGTCAGTCAGTTAAGTGACATACGCGCAGTACACGCATTTTTGGGCCATCATTTCTCGAAAGAGACATAACTGACTGGGCAGAAGATTATCCCGTAGTAGTTGCTATTGCTTTCTGCGGTAGACTGGTTGCCAACCAGAGCTATAGAACCCAATCTGACCTGTTATTTGACTCATAGCTAAAAGGGGAAGAGATGTATTATATCATTTTAGTAGAATCTGTTTTGTACTTCATAACAATATAAAACTGATCCGCCAATTTATGATCGGTAGAAGCCTTGTAATCATGTTTTCAACTATTATATGCAGTCAGTCAGTTAAGTGACATACGTGATACACGCTTTGGGCCATCATTTCCCGAAAGAGACATAACTGACTGGGCGAAAGATATCCGTAGTAGGTTGCCATTGCTTTCTGCGGTAGACTGGTTGCCAGCCAAGGCGCATAGAACCCAATCTGACCTGTTATTTGACTCATAGCTAAAAGGGGAAGAGATGTATTATATCATTTAGTAGGGAGTCTGTTTATTACTTCACAACAATATAAGGAAACTGATCCGCCAATTTATGATCGGTAGAAGCCTTAATCATGGCTCGCTATTATATGCAGTCAGTCAGTTAAGTGACATACGTGATATACGCTTTTGGGCCATCATTTCTCGAAAGAGACATAACTGACTGGGCAGAAGATTATCCCGTAGTAGGTTGCCATTGCTTTCTGCGGTAGACTGGTTGCCAACCAAGGCTATAAGAACCCAATCTGACCTGTTATTTGACTCATAGCTAAAAGGGAAGAGATGTATTATATCATTTAGTAGGGAGTCTGTTTATTACTTCATAACAATATAAAACTGATCCGCCAATTTATGATCGGTAGAAGCCTTAATCATGTTTTCAACTATTATATGCAGTCAGTCAGTTAAGTGACATGCGTGATACACGCTTTGGGCCATCATTTCTCGAAAGAGACATAACTGACTGGGCAGAAGATTATCCCGTAGTAGGTTGCCATTGCTTTCTGCGGTAGACTGGTTGCCAAACCAAGGCTATAGAACCCAATCCTGACCTGTTATTTGACTCATAGCTAAAAGGAAGAGATATGATATATCATTTAGTGAGGAGTCTGTTTATTACTTCATAACAATATAAAACTGATCCGCCAATTTATGATCAGTAAAGCCTTAATCATGTTTTCAACTATTATATGCAGTCAGTCAGTTAAGTGACATACGCTAAGTGCACGCTTTGGGCCATCATTTCTCGAAGAACCTTATAACTGACTGGGCAGAAGATTATCCACGTAGTAGGTTGCCATTGCTTTCTGCAGTGAGCTGGTTTGCCCAGCAAGGCTATAGAACCCAATCTGACCTGTTATTTGACTCATAGCTAAAGGGGAAGAGATGTATTATATCATTTAGTAGGGAGTCTGTTTATTACTTCATAACAATATAAAACTGATCACTTAATTTATGATCGGTAGAAGCCTTAATCATGTTTTCAACTATTATATGCAGTCAGTCAGTTAAGTGACATACGTGATACACGCTTTGGGCCATCATTTCTCGAAAGAGACATAACTGACTGGGCAGAAGATTATCCCGTAGTAGGTTGCCATTGTGCTTTCTGCGGTAGACTGGTTGCCAACCAAGGCTATAAAGACCCAATCTGACCTGTTATTTGACTCATAGCTAAAAAGGGAAGAGATGTATTATATCATTTAGTAGGGAGTCTGTTTATTACTTCCTTGCTGTACTTAAGCTGATCCTGTAATTTATGATCGGTAGAAGCCCAACCATCCCATGTTTTCAACTATTATATGCAGTCAGTCAGTTAAATGGCCTTTGATACACTTTGGGCCATCATTTCTCGAAAGAGACATAACTGACTGGGCAGAAGAAATTGTCGTAGTAGGTTGCCATTGCTTTCTGCGATGAACTGGTTGCCAGCCAAGGCTATAGAACCCAATCCTGACCTGTTATTTGACTAAAGCTAAAAGGGGAAGAGATGTATTATATCATTTAGTAGGGAGTCTGTTTATTACTTCATAACAATATAAAACTGATCCATATTTATGATCGGTAGAGCCTTATCATGTTTTCAACTATTATATGCAGTCAGTCAGTTAAGTGACATACGTGATACACGCTTTTGGGCCATCATTTCTCGAAAGAGACATAAGCGACTGGGCGAGAAATTTATCCCGTAGTAGGTTGCCATTGCTTTCTGCGGTAGACTGGTTGCCAACCAGGAAGCGTAAATTTAATCTGACCTGTTATTTGACTCGTAGCTAAAAGGAAGAGATGTATTATATCATTTAGTAGAGTCTGTTTATTACTTCATAGCAATATAAAACTGATCACCAATTTGCAAGTCGGTAGAAGCCTTAATCATGTTTTCAACTATTATATGCAGTCAGTCAGTTAAGTGACATACGTGATACACGCTTTGGGCCATCATTTCTCGAAAGAGCCAGCAGCTGGGCGAAAGATTGTCAGCGGTAGGTTGCCATTGCTTTCTGCGGTAGACTGGTTGCCAGCCAAGGCTGTAAGGCCAATCTGACCTGTTATTTGACTCATAGCTAAAAGGGGAAGAGATGTATTATATCATTTGGTAAGGAGTCTGTTTATTACTTCATAACAATATAAAACTGATCCGCCAATTTATGATCGGTAGAAGCCTTAATCATGTTTCAACTATTATATGCAGTCAGTCAGTTAAGTGACATACGTGATATACGCTTTGGGCCATCATTTCTCGAAAGAGACATAACTGACTGGGCGAAGGTGTCCGTAGTAGGTTGCCATTGCTTTCTGCGGTAGACTGGTTGCCAACCAAGGCTATAGAACCCAATCTGACCTGTTATTTGACTCATAGCTAAAAGGGAAGAGATGTATTATATCATTTATTAGGGAGTCTGTTTATTACTTCATAACAATATAAAACTGATCCGCCAATTTTATAGTCGGTAAGAAGCCTTAATCATACTTTCAACTATTATATACACAGTCAGTCGGTTAAGTGACATGCGTGATACACGCTTTGGGCCATCATTTCTCAGAAAGAGCCTACCAACTGACTGGGCAGAAGATTATCCCGTAGTAGGTTGCCATTGCTTTCTGCGGTAGACTGGTTGCCAACCAGGAAAGGCTATGAGCAATCTGACCTGTTATTTGACTCATAGCTAAAAGGGGAAGAGATGTATTATATCATTTAGTAGGAATGCGCTTTAACTACTTCACTTAACAATATAAAACTGATCCGCCAATTGCAAGTCAGTGAAGCCTTGAAATATGTTTTCAACTATTATATGCAGTCAGTCAGTTAAGTGACATACGTGATACACGCTTTGGGCCATCATTTCTCGAAAGAGACATAACTGACTGGGCAGAAGATTATCCCGTAGTAGGTTGCCATTGCTTTCTGCGGTAGACTGGTTGCCAACCAAGGCTATAGAGACATCAGGCCTGTTATTTGACTCATAGCTAAAAGGGGGAAGAGATGTATTATATCATTTAGTAGGGAGTCTGTTTATTACTTCATAACAATATAAAACTGATCCGCCAATTTATGATCGGTAGAAGCCTTAATCATGTTTTCAACTATTATGTAGAATAGTCAGTTAAGTGACATACGTGATACACACTTTGGGCCATCATTTCTCGAAAGAGACATAACTGACTGGGCGAAGATTATCCCGTAGTAGGTTGCCATTGCTGCGGTAGACTGGTTGCCAACCAAGGCTATAGAACCCAATCTACGACCTGTTATTTGACTCATAGCTAAAAGGGAAGAGATGTATTATATCATTTAGTAGGGAGTCTGTTTATTACTTCATAACAATATAAAACTAGTCCGCCAATTTATGATCTAGAGTGAAGCCCATAATCATGTTTTCAACTATTATATGCAGTCGATTGATTCAGTGACGCCGTGATACACGCTTTGGGCCATCATTTCTCGAAAGAGACATAACTGACTGGGCAGAAGATTATCCCGTAGTAGGTTGCCATTGCTTTCTGCGGTAGACTGATTGACAAGGCTATAAATTTAATCTGACCTGTTATTTGACTCATAGCCTAAAGGAAAGAGATATAATATATGTTTAGTAGAGTCTGTTTATTACTTCATAACAATATAAAACTGATCCATATTTATGATCAGTAAAACTATCCCAATCATGTTTTCAACTAACATATATGCAGTCAGTCAGTTAGAAGTGACATACGTGATACACGCTTTGGGCCATCATTTCTCGAAAGAGACATAACTGACTGGGCAGAAGATTATCCCGTAGTAGGTTGCCATTGCTTTCTGCGGTAGACTGGTTGCCAACCAAGGCTATAGAGCCCAATCTGACCTGTTATTTAGCTCATAGCTAAAAGGGGAAGAGATGTATTATATCATTTAGTAGGGAGTCTGTTTATTACTTCATAACAATATAAAACTGATCCGCCAATTTATGATCGGTAGAAGCCTTAATCATGTTTTCAACTATTATATGCAGTCAGTCAGTTAAGTGACATACGTGATACACGCTTTGGGCCATCATTTCTCGAAAGAGACATAGCAGCTGGGCAGAAGATTATCCCGTAGTAGGTTGCCATTGCTTTCTGCGGTAGACTGGTGCCAACCAGAACTGCCAGAACCCAATCTGACCTGTTATTTGGCTATGGCTAAAAGGGGAAGAGATGTATTATATCATTTAGTAGAGTCTGTTTATTACTTCATAACAATATAAAACTGATCCGCCAATTTATGATCAGTGAAGCCTTAATCATGTTTTCAACTATTATATGCAGTCAGTCAGTTAAGTGACATACGTGATACACGCTTTGGGCCATCATTTCTCGAAAGAGACATAACTGACTGGGCAGAAGATTTATCCGTAGTAGGTTGCCATTGCTTTCTGCGGTAGACTGGTTGCCAACCAAAGGCTATAGAACCCAATCCTGACCTGTTATTTGACTTACTTATTAAAGGGGGAAGAGATGTATTATATGTTTAGTAGAGTCTGTTTATTACTTCGCAACAATATAAAACTGATCCGCCGAATTTTGGTCAGTAGAAGCCTTAATCATGTTTCAACTATTATATGCAGTCAGTCAGTTAAGTGACATACGTGATACACGCTTTGGGCCATCATTTCTCGAAAGAGACGTAACTGACTGGGCAGAAGATTATCCCGTAGTAGGTTGCCATTGCTTTCTGCGGTAGACTGGTTGCCAGCAAGGCTATAGAACCCAATCTGACCTGTTATTTGACTCATAGCTAAAGGGGAAGAGATGTATTATATCATTTAGTAAGTCTGTTTATTACTTCATAACAATATAAAACTGATCCGCCAATTTATGATCGGTAGAAGCCTTAATCATGTTTTCAACTATTATATTCATAATAGACGAAGACTTCAAGAGATTGATTTTTTTATACCTTTCCCAGTCAGTGAATGCAAACAATTCAACTGGAATTCGAACTCGGCTCTCTGATTTCTAATTATAAGCTGATATCTACTGTACCACTAATGCACATCTATATATATATATATCCACATGTATTTGCCTTACATGTACGTGTTTATTTCTTGTCTAACGTAGCGTTTCTTTCTTAATGGAGATAAATAATTTGCTTTCAACTTTTAACTTTAAAGTTAATTTAAAAATCAATTTTAAAAATAACTGATTTGTTATTCATTTCCAGTAAAGTGTTTCATGATTTTTATAAATCAGTGATTGTTTTGTTGATGGATCTTACATTTAAATTACTTAGTTATTCAAATAAACTCATTTTTTTTATTTCGAAAAGTGATAACGACCTTAATATTTAGATCACAGTTTGGGAGGACAGGGAAGTAAGTTCTGTATAAATTGAAGTAAGCAATTGTTTTCTGGATGCCTTTTATGATTAATTTGCTTCTCCTTTGACATAAAGCCACTGGATTAAAGGGAAGTAACTAATTAAAGTCCCTGGATTAAAGGGAAATCAGCAATGCTGACATTTTATTAGCATAATTTGAAAATCTTATAAATTTAATCATTCATTTCTGAAATCGTTATTTTTTTAAATATTTTTGTTTAATAATAAATTTCTCTGTTTATCTTTGTCTGTAGTCAAAAAAGGAATCCCGCCAAATTTATACGCGTGGAAAATGCTTAAATATATTACCGATTACGAGTTATCATATTAAGTTTCTAAAAATAATCGAAGTATCAAATACATTTATCGTACACAAGTGATACGTTCAAAGATTCTCTGTAGATGCCTAAAATGATAGCGAGTAATGAATCCGATATATCTTATGGTTTTCAAATAGAGAGTATCCGAATACTCGGATAAAAATTTCGCTACTTTTTAGGATCAGTGTATATATATTGGATGTGCATTGTGGTGCAGTGGATATCGACTCGGAGCGACAAATCAGGGTGCCGAGTTGGAATTCCAGTTGAATTCCTTGTATTCACTTACGCACAAAAACCCTTTTTTTTTTTTTTTTAAAGCGTTTCACCCCGAGCAAGGCATGTCACTGCCACTACTGTGCAGGGGGCTACGTAGAGTGGAGAAAGACTGATTAAATATAGGAAATGACAGAGGGTGGGTCATAGGCGGGTAAGGATACCGAGAATGAGGGTTGGGTAGATGAGAGTGTTGTGAGAATAGTTGGGAGTTAGTGTGATAGGAGGTGTCTATTGACCCTACATTTAAACACCTGGAGATTGTAACTGTCGGGAAAGCAGACTTGTGGAAGGGAGTTCCACAGGCGGGAAGCGCGAGAAAAGAAGCTGTTGGAGTAGAATTTACGGTTACATCTTATTTGTTTAACTGTAAAAGGGTGGGACCTAGTTGCTAATCTAATATCTCGTGTAAATTCGTGCTTAGGCGGCACCAGTGATCTAAGCTCATCGGAGCAGAAGCCATGAAAGTACTTGTAGAAGAGGTACAGGGAAGCCACATCACGCCGGTGTGAGAGCGGCTGCAGCCGGTCTGCCAAGTCAGTATCAACCACGTTACAGATCCTCCTTTGTATTTTGTCAAGAAGCCCAAGGTGAGCAGCAGGGGCACCCGACCAGATATGGCAGCAATATTCAATACACGGGCGGATGGTAGATTTGTATATGTGCAGAATAGATTCAGGTGGGAAAAATTTCCGGGCCCTGCACAGGGAGCCCACTTTCATAGCAGCAGATTTGGCAATGGATTCAATATAGTCATTCCATTTGAGGTCCGCCGAGAGTGTAAGGCCAAGGAGGCGTAGTATTTTACTCTCTGGGAGGCTAGCCTGTCCCATGCTAATGGGAGGTAGATGCGATTGTCTATGGTGATTAGTTGATAACAGCTTTGTTTTAGAGGCATTGAAATTTACCAACCATTTCCTACCCCAGGTCACTACGGATTGGAGGTCCCTTTCAAGTACGGCAGCGAGGTTCACTTTGTTGTCCAGACCTGGTTTCTGATCGATGCGGGAGTAGATTGTTGTGTCGTCGGCATACATGCCAACTTGGGATCTAATGGTGTCGGGGAGATCATAAATGTAGATCAGAAAGAGCGCGGGACCTAGGATAGAACCTTGAGGGTCGCCCGCGTTCGTCTGGTAATTTTGGGAAAGGTATCAATACGTCTCTTCTCTAGGGGTTAAATAATAGGACACATTGGGTTCTATAGCCTTGGCTGGCATCCAGTTTACTGCAGAAAGCAATGGCAACCTACTGAAGGGTGATCTTCCCAGTCAGTCATGTCTCTTTCGATACATGATCGCCCAAAGTGTGTATCACGTATATCACTTAACTTGTATATATATATATGTACTAGCAGTATAGCCCGGTGTTGCTCGGGTGTAATGAAAACGTTTATATATATATATTATTGATTTTCTGAACTATTGTAAGAACTGCAACCTTGAAACTTATGAATATCGTTTCTTAGGTCTTTGTCTATAAGTGTATCAAATTTGATTGTAATCAGACCACTCCTTCTAAAACTCGATTTTTTCGATTATCGATTTTCGATATTTATCGGGGTTACCTTGACACAAAACATAGCTAAGAACACTCGCAGATTCTTATAGTACAACTGTGTAAATTTTCAAGAAAATCGGTTCAGCCATTTCGGAGTCCATAGGTAACGGATACACACACACACAGACACACACACAGAGACAAAGTTCCATTTATAAATAAGTTTATATATATATATATATATGAATTTTGGTTAAAAAAACAATTGACGTTGTTTATCAAGGTTATTTTTGTATATATTCTGCATCATATTTTTGATTTACTGTACAATGTCTGTGTACTTTAGGAGTTCTTTTTTTAGATTTTTTTTGTGCCATATCAGTTTCATCATCTTTAAACCTCGTTCACTCGCGCCTCTTCACGTGCTAGGAATTTCGAACCGAGCCCTTTATTACAATCGCTGGGGTACATGAACTCCATTTCTTGAGTGTAAGAAAGGGTTCGGTTTGAAATTTCTAGCACCTGAAGAAGGCCATAGCGTACAACGCCCGAAACGTCGTACAAATGGCCACAAAGATGAGGACAATAGTCGGAATAATGTAAATACTGTAAATACTACCTCATCTCGGAAATATAGACAAATAGTATGATCTATTATTAAACGTCGTACAAATGGTAACAAAGATGAGGACAATAGTCCGAATAATGTAAATACTGTAAATACTAACTCATCTCAGAAATATAGACAAATAGAATGATGTATTATGAAACGTTGTACAAATGGCAACAAAGATGAGGACAATAATGAAAATACTGTAAATACTACCTCATCTCAGAAATATAGACAAATACTAAAGTAATATTGGGTCATAATCCATCCACTTTAAAGGCAGTAAATACCAGATGCATATCCAGATTTGTTTATTTCATTTTTCTTTAGCTTCCTCGGGAGCAGAAGTTCAAGCAGGTTGGCCCTGTTAACTTCATGGCACCAAACAACGCACCTCATCTAGTCATGTTACATCATTAATTTGATCCTTGCTAGAGTAGCAATGTGTGACATAGGCTCACTGAGCCACCTAACCGCGTCTTTGAGCAATCACCGTGCGTTTAACCCATTGATGAACATCATGTACCCTCAACAAGGACAAAATATTCCAGCAGGCAAATACACCATATCATCCGGTTCAAGTGCCCA
The DNA here is from genome assembly GCA_037127315.1 of Ascarosepion bandense. Lineage (NCBI taxonomy): Eukaryota > Metazoa > Mollusca > Cephalopoda > Sepiida > Sepiidae > Ascarosepion > Ascarosepion bandense. The sequence continues at coordinate 3,165,232 of JBBBDQ010000709.1, forward strand.
GAATTGGTAGACTTGTAATTGTGGCCATTTGAGCCGGCTTTATTCTAGAAGAAATTTTATGGGACTTTTCAGCTCCACAAAAGGTCCCCCAGTATGTCGTACGGATATTTACGCACAAAAGTTTTCCAACTCCTAGACTGGTTGCCAGCCAATGCAACCAGTCTGTCCTGCTATTTCACTTATACCAGGGGAATAAGAGATGGAATCTTACCTTTCTCAAGGATAGTAGCATATCAGTGAATGTAATGAACTCAACTGGAATTTGAACTCGGCTCTCCGATTTCTCGAACATCATCACTCCACCCTGCCTCCTAAAGAATTGGCATGAGGTTTTACCTTGTGGAGATTACCAGCTAACTATTGGATGTGCATTGTGGCGCAGTGGATATCGATTCGGAACGAGAAATCGGAGTGTAGAGTTCGAATTCCAGTTGAATTCCTTGCATTCACTTACGCACAAATACCCTTGGGAAAGGTATTAATCCGTCTATTCCTTCCCGTTATGGGTTAAATAACAGGACAGATTAGGTTCTATGTCCTTGGCTGGTAACCAGTCTACTGCAGATGCAATGACAACCTACTGCGGGATAATCTTCTGCCAAGTTAATTATGTCTCTTTCGAGATATGATCGCCCAAATCGAGTATCACGTATTGCACTTAACTAACTGATATATCCACTAAATTTAAGCATTACGTTTCGCCGGCACGAGCCCAAAATATAACGTAGTGGATAGATCTATTCACACGCATGATTCCGTACCTACAAATATAAGAGAGGTGTGTACATATCTCGAGCCGTCATAGTTCATCAATACTACAAAGTTCGTCCAATTACTTGTGTGATCGATGCCATTTGGAGATCGGTTTGGTTTGACACGACACTGATTATCTTAAAGCTTTTGATACGCAAATGCACGTGCTTCTTAAATGGGAGAGCTATGCATTTTACATCGGCGACAGTACTCGACATTGTTCGAACCTATGATTCTAGATGCTGATTTTCAAGGATAACTAGCTTTCCTAACTGTGATGACTGGCACTATACAATCTTCCCTTTCTTTAGTTTCAAATTCTCAACCCATTTAGACATTACCCAAATAAAAATATCTATCTGAATCCATCCTGCACATATACAAATCAGCCATCCGTCCGTGCATGGAATACTGCCGTTATATATGGTCAGACGCCCCTGCTGTTCATCTCAGTGTTCTCGACAGGCTCCAAATGAGAATCAGTAATGTGATATGTACCGAGTTGTCGGCTCGACTCCAGTCACTTTCTCACCGACGGGATGTGGCTTCCCTCTGTCTATTCATGGCTTCTGCTCCGACGAACTTAGGTCACTGGTGCCCCCTCCACAAGAATTTACTCGTGCAACCAGACTGAGTCCCACCCATTCACAGTTACTTCAGCTAAATGCAGCCGACAACTTCTTTTCTCGCACTCCCCGCCTGTGGAACTCTCTTTCATATTCTTCCTTTTCTGACAGCTACAACCTCCAGGAATTTAAATGCAATGTCAATAACCATCTTTACTTGAATCCAGTTCTTTCCACATCATCCTGTATATATTTTCCTTTCTCTCTACATTTGCAACTGTCATCAAATCTGTGTTTCCATCCTTCACTTACTCCTTTCTCTGACACCCCCTGTACTGATTCATCTTTCTCTTTACTCTCCTCCTATCTAATCCTTTACTCTTATCTAGCCCCCCGCGCATCACTGGCGTTACTGACTTGCTTGGGGTGAAACGATTAAAAAAAAAAAAAAATATATATATATATATATATACACACACACGCACACACACACACACATCTATGTAAACTTATTTATAAATGGAACTTTGTCTCTGTGTATGTGTGTGTGTTAGTGTGTCTGTGTGTCAGTTACCTATAGACTCCGAAATGGCTGAACCGATTTTCTTGAAAATTTACACAGTTGTACTATAAGCATCTGCGAGGGTTCTTAACTAGGTTTTGTGTCGAGGTCAGTCAGTTAAGTGCCGTACGTGATACATGCTTGGGCGATCATGTCTCGAAAGAGACATGACTGACTGGGTAGAAGATTATCACGCAGTAGGTTGCCATTGCTTTCTACGGTAGATTGGTTCCCAGCCAAGGCTATAGAACCCGATCTGTCTTGCTATTTAACCCATAACTGGAAGGAAAAGACGGATTAATACCTTTCGCTCCGAGCCGATATCCAATGCACCACAACGCGCATCCTGTGTCGAGGTACCCCCGATAAATATCGAAAATCCATAATCGAAAAAATCGGGTTATAGAAGGAGTGGTCCGATTTTAATCAAATTTGATACACTCATAGATAAAGACAAGAAACGATATTCAAACGTTTGAAGGTTGCAGTTCGTAAAATAGGGCAGAAAATCGATTATATATATATATATATATATATATATATATATATATATATATATATATATATAAGGCAAGATGTTTGTGTGTATGTGTGTCTGTTTTTATCTGTCTGTATGTCTTTATTTTTATCAGCCTTTTTATTTAAGTTTTTCCTTCGGGTTTGGCTCTAAGTAGGTATAATTGTAGTTCTTAGTCTCAGTCATGATACCATTTACTCAGAGGACTTATTTAGCCTTCAAAATTCAGTTTACGACGAAAAAAACTTATTTGATATCGGTACCAGGAAATCAAAATTTGACTTACATCTATTCATTTTTCTTTCAGTCTACGGTTTCGCTTTAACTGGAAACAACTATTGCTTTTTAGTCTAAACGTCCAAAGAGTCTGAGCTCCAGGACCTTGGATTAGTTTTAGAGCTTTCATTACACCCGAGCAACGCCGGGCTATACTGCTAGTATATATATATATATATATATATATATATATATATATATATACATATGTGTGTGCGCATGCGTGTTTGCGTGTGTTGAAATCATGTTAATATATATGCATATGTATGCGCGTGGGTGTGTGTGTGAGTGCTCACGCCCGTTGATGAAAATATTTTACTCGATTTCAAGAATTATTATAAAATCGAAAAATGAATCCATCAATGAAATCCGCTGACGATGCGAAAACTGAAAACTGCAATTTCGCACAATGAGATGGGACAACAGGGCTGAATTGAACAGGCTTCATTTTAGTTTGTTTCGCTTGTTTTTTTATTTCTCGCCGATTCACACGTGTGTTTGACGTCACGTTATCCCGAGAACCTTTTACGCCTCCGCGCCAAGCGCCGACATTCTGCTCGAAATAGCAAAACTACGTTTCTTCACAGGCGTTTCAATGTCATCCATAACTATTTATATCTTTTTATCTTTTAATTGCCATCTTGTCTTTTTTTTCCCCCTGATTCGCTGTCTTAATTCTTTCTTACCGTTTTTTTAATGTTTTATTTTTCTTACAGTTTTCTCTATTTTACGCTCCGATCAATATTTCTCTCACTCTGATACGTCATCATTTTCAACATATTCTTATTTGTTTTTCAAGAGCTATCAACACCTTTTTTTATATTCCGTTTGATCACAGCATTTAAGGTCGATATATTCTTCGGTCGTTTACGTGAACAGCCAAAGAATTCATTTTCTGACAGAGGTTACGAACTTGTTACGTCTGAGAAAATGGATGTCGAAGAGTGGTTTAGATGTGATATCAAGAGAAAAAAATGTTGAGAGTGACAAGAGACAGAGCCAAGTGGAAGTCCAAGATCTCCCACGTCCTAAAGGAACACGGCACATGAAGATGTAGTAGTAACAGTCGAAAGTACACTGATTAAAAAAAATCAATCAAACAAAAGAACTTTGGAAATTTTACCAACTGTATAAAACATCTTTGCCGGAGCTGGGACAGACAGCCTTTGTCGGCTCCCCAAAATTTGATTAAAACAATTCTTACTGCCTAAATGGGTGTGTGTGTATGTGCGTGGGTTCATGCCTGTTCTTACAATGGCACACATTCTCATGTGCGATTCTTTCTCGTGTCAATACCTTTTTCTTTATAGTCCAACCTAATGTTTTCCAACCTTTTTTTTTCCCGCGTCTTCTTTTACTTTCCTGTTGAGTTAATAATACTTCACTAGATGTAATTTCATCTTGACGTCATTTTTTTTCTTTGAAGTTTCTCATTGCTCGACGTTGACAACTGAACGAGACAAGAAAGTCTTCAAAAGACTTCTTCGTATCGCTTATTTCTTGTAACGATCAATTAACAACAATTAAGCAACGACTAAGTGCCGATCGTTGCTATCACTAATCGAACGTCAATCATAGCCTTCGACCCAACAATACTCTCTTCGTTCCCGCTCATACAAGACCATTTATTACGGTATCTTTCTTTTTCTCTCATTATTTTTTCCCATCATCACATTTTGATAAGATTCTATTGTCTGAAATAGGGTGACGAAGTCGTGTCATTATTTCACGATTCATTTCTACGTTACAACCGCTCCGCTCTCCGGCTTTCCTATTAATGACTTATTTTATGAGGTGAGGCATTGTCGATATTTGATGATGATGGATGCGGATAACGGTCTTTATTTAAGTCGATGCCATCCTTTGACGTTACAATAAGATCTGAGATGATATATATATATATATATATATATATATATATATTCTTGTATATTTATCTTTGTTGACTTAATCATTGTTTGTTCCCTGCGTTCTCCAGGCTTCCTACCATTGTCCAAAATTTCGATGGAGATCTATTTATAATACGGTTTTACTTGTTTATCTCTGTTCGTTATGTTTTTTCTACCGAGGATCAGAAAGGTTTGAACCTCGGCCTTTCTAAACTGGATCCAGTTACGCTTTCTGTTAAAGAAACATGCATAATAATATTAAGAGGGAAGCAATTAGGAAAGCGATGAAAAGAAGAAGGGAAAAATTAATGTGAACAAGTTAAGAAGTCTTTAGAAAGACGAAAATAACGTGAAATGAAAAAGTAAATATATATATACATAGAGTTTCGATCCCGACCAGAAGCAAGTGGATGCGTCTAGCCACACTGATGAGCTGTGATACAGCGAAACAGGCTTGTAAGTGTATGACTAATATATATATATATATATATATATATATATATATATATATATATATAATTCCAGGTGAAGAGGACTCAAGGTTTTTTTTTATATTGAGTGCTCTGGCATTTATCTTATTATGAATAGTGCTCAATATAATGAGTATTATCGAGGTTAATATAATTATACAGTTATGAATCAATTATACATTGTGACACGGAACTTTATATGTTTCGAGATAGATTCTCATCATCAGGCAATGTTACTGTTGGTTGTGCAGTTGATTTACATTTAAATGACAAAAACTTTGTATGTATGCGGGAAGATATAAAAATTTACATGTGTGCTTCTTTTGGCTAATCAGAATGGAGATTCATTTTGGGATTTGGCCCCAAAGAATACATACTAACCAACTTTTTCTCTTTTTTCTTTTTTCCTTTTTTCCACCTTCATCCTACCCTTTTTCCTTGTTTCTTTTCTCTCCTTGACGGTTAAGATGTTAACCTGCCTTTAACCTGATCTTATAATTTTCTTTGTTTTCCTTCAGTTTTATTACTTTTGATATATATATATATATATATATATATATATATATATATATATATATATATATTGTAAGTTTGTTAGTAAAATGGTTTATTAAAGCATTGTATCACAGCACTAAAATATTCAGGTTTCAGAAAAATACTGTTCTTCTTCAGGTGATATTTTAAAATAAATGGTGACATGATTTATTTAGAAAATATAAGATGAATTCATGGTTATTTAGAAAATGAATATGTGGTAGTTGGAGAATGTGCTTGTAAGTGTGTCAATATTGTTCAATCAAAAATGAGAATTAGGTTGAACTATGAAGTTGCAGATTTTGGTCGCAAAAGGAAGCAGAGTTGTCTGATGACGTGATATGTGACTTTTTAATATTCTCTAGGCAAGATACATAGTGGCACCATGCATTACTTAAATGGGTAGACAATAACTTTTAACAGCAGGTTGGATTTTAGTAAAATAATTTCTAATTTTTTAGTTATATTAGAGCATAAATTATAAATGAAGCATTGTTATTAAATTTAAAGAAAAATCTTTTCGATGTTTACATAAAACCGTTAATTCTTCCCTAAGATTTAGTAGTGCTTTATTTTTAGGGAACCTTAAAATCGAGGGCTTTTCATTCAGGCACAGAGGGTAGATGTTGTAGAATGACTTACGATTCTTTTTTTTTTTTTTCCAGAATTTTGTTTTACCTTAGGGGGTTTGTATATTTTAACTTTCAAAAATACTCCTTCGGTACGTGTTGTTTTACCTTAGGGGGTTTGTATATTTTAACTTCCAAAAATACTCCTTCGGTACGTGTTGTTTTACCTTAGGGGGTTTGTATATTTTAACTTCCAAAAATACTCCTTCGGTACGTGTTGTTTTACCTTAGGGGGTTTGTATATTTTAACTTTCAAAAATACTCCTTCGGTACGTGTTGTTTTACCTTAGGGGGTTTGTATATTTTAACTTCCAAAAATACTCCTTCGGTACGTGTTGTTTTACCTTAGGGGGTTTGTATATTTTAACTTCCAAAAATACTCCTTCGGTACGTGTTGTTTTACCTTAGGGGGTTTGTATATTTTAACTTCCAAAAATACTCCTTCGGTACGTGTTGTTTTACCTTAGGGGGTTTGTATATTTTAACTTTCAAAAATACTCCTTCGGTACGTGTTGTTTTACCTTAGGGGGTTTGTATATTTTAACTTCCAAAAATACTCCTTCGGTACGTGTTGTTTTACCTTAGGGGGTTTGTATATTTTAACTTCCAAAAATACTCCTTCGGTACGTGTTGTTTTACCTTAGGGGGTTTGTATATTTTAACTTCCAAAAATACTCCTTCGGTACGTGTTGTTTTACCTTAGGGGGTTTGTATATTTTAACTTTCAAAAATACTCCTTCGGTACGTGTTGTTTTACCTTAGGGGGTTTGTATATTTTAACTTCCAAAAATACTCCTTCGGTACGTGTTGTTTTACCTTAGGGGGTTTGTATATTTTAACTTCCAAAAATACTCCTTCGGTACGTGTTGTTTTACCTTAGGGGGTTTGTATATTTTAACTTCCAAAAATACTCCTTCGGTACGTGTTGTTTTACCTTAGGGGGTTTGTATATTTTAACTTTCAAAAATACTCCTTCGGTACGTGTTGTTTTACCTTAGGGGGTTTGTATATTTTAACTTCCAAAAATACTCCTTCGGTACGTGTTGTTTTACCTTAGGGGGTTTGTATATTTTAACTTCCAAAAATACTCCTTCGGTACGTGTTGTTTTACCTTAGGGGGTTTGTATATTTTAACTTCCAAAAATACTCCTTCGGTACGTGTTGTTTTACCTTAGGGGGTTTGTATATTTTAACTTTCAAAAATACTCCTTCGGTACGTGTTGTTTTACCTTAGGGGGTTTGTATATTTTAACTTCCAAAAATACTCCTTCGGTACGTGTTGTTTTACCTTAGGGGGTTTGTATATTTTAACTTTCAAAAATACTCCTTCGGTACGTGTTGTTTTACCTTAGGGGGTTTGTATATTTTAACTTCCAAAAATACTCCTTCGGTACGTGTTGTTTTACCTTAGGGGGTTTGTATATTTTAACTAGAGTAAATTCTTGTGGGGGGGGGCACCAGTGACTTAAGATCGTCGGAGCAGAAACCATGAAAATATTTACAGAACAGACAGAGGGAAGCCACACCCCGTCGGTGGGAAAGTGACTGGAGTCGAGCCACCAACTCTGTACCTACCACATTACTGATTCTCCTTTGGAGCCTGTCGAGAACACTGAGATGAACAGCAGGGGGTTTGTGACCATATATGACAGCAGTATTCCATGCACGGACGGATGGTTGATTTGCATATGTGCAGGATGGATTCAGGTCAAAAACATATGTGTGTGTGTTTGTGTGTGTGTGTGTGTGTGTGTGTGTGTGTGTGTGTGTGTGTGTGTGTGTGTGTGTGTGTGTGTGTGTGTGTTTAGAAGAGATAGATACTTTTTATTTGGGTAAAATCTAAATGGGTTGAGAATTTGAAACTAAAGAACAGGAAGATTGTATAGTGCCAATCATCAAAGTAAGGAAAGCTAGTTATTCTAGAAAATCAGCATCATGGAGTCGAGCTGCCAGGTCGGGAATGATCCCATTACAGATTCTCCTTTCTCGAGGACCCTGAGATGAACAGCAGGGGCGCCTCACTAGATATGACAACTGTATTAAAATTATTCACTTGGCAATAAATAATAAAATCTAGTATGAAATACATCATTTTTTAAAACACCAACGTTGCCTAATAATTATGGACCCGTAGTGTATATTTAATTATATATACAAAAAGTATTGGTGCGGCCAGGCCAATTCTGTTTTTGTTGTTCACTGAAGACATTTTGGCTTAGATATAAAAGATGATTATTCGACAAAAGTTCAGTTCACCCCAAGCAAGACACTTATACTGCCACTGGTGTGCAGGGGGTTACATAGGAGGAGAGTGATGAGAAAGATGAACAAGTTATAGGGGGTGTCAGAGAATGGGTAAGAGACGGATGAGAATACTGGTGTGAAGAGAGCTGTATGAGAGTAGAGAGGACGAAAAAAAGAACGAGGGCAAGGATGCGATCCAGAGAGATAGGAGATGGTGAATTACCTTACATTTCAATTCTTGGGGATTGTAGCTGTCGGGGAAGCAAGTATACGGAAGAGAATACCACAGGCGTGAAGTGCGAGAAAATAACTTGTTAGAGTAGAAGTTACGGTTACATTTTATTGGTTTCACTTTACAACGGTGGGACCTAATTGCTAATATAGTCAATTTATGCAGAGGGGTCATCAGGGAGCTAAGCTCGTCGAAGCAGAAACCATGACATTATTTGTAGAAAAGACATAGAGAAGCCGCATCACACCGGTGAGAAAGTAACTGCAGCTGAGCTATCAAGTCGGGATCGATCACATTGCAGAATGAGGTGAATAGCAGGGGAACCCGACCAGATGTGATAGTAGTATTCAATGCACGTGCGGATGGTAGATTTATATATGTGCAGGATGGATTCAGACAAAAATTAGATCACCCCATTTTTAAAGTGAGCAAAAGTAAAGGAACACATCGTCTTAAAGTAAATAAAACTTAATGTTTGCCCGCAAAACATTTGCTTGCAATTAGTGCTCATTGACATCACCAAATACAGGCATTCTTTATTTACGATGCTTTTCCAGATTTTTAACGTAGCCTCTTTCAGTTTTTGTTTGTTTCGTGGTGTTTCTTTCTAAAGTCATCTCTTCAGAAAATGAAATGCATGCTCAAATGCGTTATGGTCCGATGATTGACTTGGCCAGTCTAAAACTACCCACTTTTTTCTCTGATGAAGTCCTTTGCTACGCATTTTTTAGGTCCTGCTGCATGAGAAAATTCCTCACGATTATTTTTCTGTAATTTGGCAAATAAAATGTTTCTGTAGACTTCTAAATTTCTTTTTCTGCAACCATCATGAGTTTTATCATTGGTGATGTCACTGGCTGTTTGCTTTCTTTGCGGGAGGATCTTCACAGCTCTCACAACGTTCCTGTCATTAACTGCTTTTGTCGTCCTTTGACGACCTCTTCTATGTCTTTTGCTCAGTACACCATTAATATCGCTACATTAATCTCCTTATCGTCATTAGCAAACAATTTGAAGCTTTTATTAACAAAGATGTATATGCGTATCTATCCAGAAACAATATCATTAGCGACGAACAATATAGTTTTCATTCCTCTAGATCCACTGCTGATGACATAACTACTATTACGCTCGGAATTGGTAAAGCTCCCCATAATTATTGCCTTACTTAAGTCAAAGGATTTTAAAAAGGTCTGACATAGAAGGTTGCTGCATGAACGTTGCAGATATGGAATCTCTGGAAGAGTTTACACAATTGTCAAGTCTTTTCTCTTAAGCAGCTCCATGAAAGTTATTGTAAATGGCCAGTCTTCTAAAGTTTATGAGATAAATGTTGGTGTCTCCCAAGGCTCATTCCTCGGTCTTACTCTCTTAACGATTTGACTAGAAGCATTCTCAGATCATTAAGAAACATATATGCTGTTTATACTAGAGTAAATGGAGATCCAAGATTATATGTAAGCACCTCGAAAAACCAAAATGTTTAGAGTCATATAGCTGTTCTCTCCGCCGTTTTAGTCCTAACAGCTCAATGGAAAACATGCTTTTGTCTTTTAATGTCTCTGAAACCAATTTGGTAATATTTAATGACCATCGATGGGACTCTGACATTTCCCACGTCACAATGAACGACTGTGGTTTCCAGAATGGGTCTCTAGTGGAGCTCTAATTCATTCCAGATTCATATATACGATCCATTGTTAAAGAGTCTGAAAAAAAGACGATTCCCTCTACGGCTTAAGAAAGAACCTGATTCCTGCTTCTATGCTTGATATCTAAAAGTGTGAAATGAAGCCTAAAATGGAGTATAACTGCCATGTCCTAATAATCACATTTCAGCCTTGATAGAGTTCAAAATCGCTTACGTGATCTTGTAAATGGGTGACCTCTCTACTCGACAGTCTCTTTCTCTACAGACGCAACCTAGTAATGTCAATCGCTATTTCCGCGGTAAATGTTCAATTGAATTCCACTCTTTGGTTACGCAATTTTTAACCTTGATATTTAAGGCGCTCTGTGCTACGTGTACATAGTCGAATTACCCAAATTCCAACTAAGTATCTCAATTCGTAGCTTTTTTTCCGAAAATTGCTACTTTCTGGAACAGGCACCCAGGTGGATACTTCCCTGAAGACTACAATCTTAACCTTTTTAAATCAAAGGTCAGTCGCTTTCTAGCCTTCTCATCCTCATCATCTCACTTTCTTATACCGCTTATTACGTCCCTATAAAACTTATTTAGTAACTAATAAATCGTCTAAATATTCAACAGTTATTTTAGTCTTTTTTATTGGTTTTTCCTCTCCTCTTAATAGCGTTTTTCTCATCTTCTCTAACACTCATTAGCCCGCTGCATATGGGCACCCCGAAGTGGTGTAATGATTAGCAAGCTTGTTTCGCTAGAATCATTACAATTGAGAAAGGAGTTCGATCTTTACTGGGTGTCCCTTAATTTCGGCCTTGCGCCACATCTAAGCTTCGTTCAGAAAATCACCAGTTACTACCTGTATATTAGTCGATCTATTATCTTGCTTGGGGTGAAATGAGCTAAAGGAATCAAGTTTCTGTGGCTCATGAGCCTTATAATGGCTTGATTGTTATCTATCACAAAAAAGTTTAAAAACTCTCAGTTATATATAGGACGAATATTGTTTATTCGCCATGTTGGAAATTGCATTTCTGAACATAACAAAAATCGTATAGCATATACAACCCTAACGTCAATCTGTAGCACCACGTGCGATAATTACACGTGTGCCATAAGAATTCGTGCGTTAGAAAACATAAACATTACAATGAAACAACGTCGCGTGAGTAAAGTGCTAATATTCAGCAAAGCAAATTGCAAACAGATTCAAATTGTAGAATGTATTCATATTAAGTCAAACAGCCAACCTGAGATTCTAGAATATGTATTCGAAGGTACATTAAAATTCTCAGAATCCACATGACGGAATGGTCAAGTGGCACCCAAAAGTTTCATAACTTAAAATTTAAAAGGAAAACATCTTGAACACGTGATACACACAACACACATTAAACTCCAAATTCCGAATCTTGTAGAAGATGCACATTCCAAAACACACATTGGATGTCGATAAAATGTCCTTCTTGACGAGAATTTGAGTCAGTCGAAAGCTTGGTGTTTGAGCAAGAAATAACGAGACCACGTAGTTACTGACAATTCTAGCAGCAGGTAGGAAAACATTTTTGAACTTCTTCATTTTTTGTATTTTAAAAGAACTTTTCGTTATTATTATTGTCATCAGGGAATATATTATTATTATTATCATTATTATTATTATTATTATTATTGGCATCTGAACATATATTATTATTATTATTATTATTATTATTATAAGTTCGATTTCTGCTATGGTCGCACTACCTACCAAGTCTGCGGGAAGACCTAAGGCAGGTCCTGGTGTATTTTTATGGCTCCATTCTATGATTTTTCTATCTCCCCTACCATCCCTAGCGTTACATAGACAACATTATCCTTAGCGTGTGGGCTGTATTTAATAAAACAATTTTTTGTATATCTCTTAAGCTGAGGTTTCCAGAGACTCTTTTAATGTGTTTTTTGTTCCATTTTTTATCATATTAGCATTAGGACATATATTATTATTATTATGTCATTTTTCATCATATTTCAATTTCTGCTTTGGTCTCACTACCAACCAAGTCTGCGGGGAGACCTAAGGCAGGTAGTGGCGTGTTGTTATGGCTCCATTTCATGTTTTTCTATCTTCCCTATCATCCCTAGCATTACATAGATAAAGTTTATTATTATTATTATTATTATTATTATTATTATTATTATTGGACTCTGAGCATATAATATAATTATTATTTTTAGTATCAGGACATATTATTATGATTATTATGATTATTATTATTGGCATCTGGGTATATATTATCATTATTATTATTATTATTATTATTATTATTATTATTAGACTCTGAGCATAAAATATTATTATTATTTTTAGCATCTGGGCATATATTATTAATATTATTATGGTGTCATTTTTCATCATATTTCGATTTCTGCTATGATCGCACTACCTACCAAGTCTGCGAGAAGATTATTATTATTATTATTATTATTATTATTATTATTATTATTATTATTCATAGGCAAACGACTCTTTGTTCATAACTGTGTTTGTTTACATATTTTCCAACGTATTTATTATTATTATTATTGACATTTTGACATGTATTATTATTATTATTATTATTATTATTATTATTATTATTACTGGCATCTGGGTATATATTATCATTAATATTAGTATTCTTCTAATATTGTTATTATTGTTATTTATTATTATTTATTATAATCATTATTTTTAATAGTAGTATTATTATTAATATTACTGTTGCTATCTGGTCATATATTATTATTATTATTATTATTATTATTATTATTATTATTATTATTATTATTATAGCCTTCCAGAAATATATTATTATTGTTATTTTTACTATTATTATTTTTATAATTATGTAATTTTTATTATATTTTGATTTCTGCTATAGTCACACTAGCTAATAAGTCTGCAGGAAGAACTAAGGCAAGTCGGGGGCTGGGTTGCTATTGCTACATTTCACTTGTTTTTCTCTCATCATCCCTATTCTTACATAGACAAAATGCTCCTTAGTGTGTGGGCTGTACTTATCACGACACATTTTTATATATCCCTTAAGCTGGGATTTTCAGGGATTATTCCAATGTGTTTTTTTTCTCTCTCTCTTTTTTTTTTTTTTTTTTTTTTTTTAGCATTCTAAGCCCACCTAGTATCACTGCTATTATTCTTGTTTTCAATTTCTACATTTTTTCTATTTCAATTTCCAGGTTTCTTCTTCTTCTTCTTCTTCTTCTTCTTCTTATTATTATTATTATTATTATTATTATTAATCTGGGCATTTACTATTATTATTATTATTACTATCATCTGGGTATATATTATTAGTATTATTGTTGTTGTTGCTGCTGCTGCTGTTATATATGAAAACTAGTTTCCCTGTCGCAGGTGCGAAAAAATAACAGAACCCTGATCTGCTGTATATTTTCTTCAGCCTGCCAATTATCAATAGTACCACATTCGTCTTTGTTACTATCACCCTGAATACGTAGCAACGTTCATCTTCGATCGAATATCTGAGAGGACTTAACATATCTTCACGCAATTTCTCTCGGCTATCTTTCAAATGGGTACCACTCAAATGCTAAGAAAGAAAACAGCACAGCATCATGTTAAAAGGACTCAAACTTAATAAAAACACAATTTTATCATCAAAATCTTTATGCTATTATTAAGAGGAAAGATGAAATTTTGATGTCATTATTTTTTAAAAAAATTTTAAATCCTTTCTAACAAATTTAAAATTTCAATTAAATATATTTTTTTATTTTTCGTCAGCGATTCACGCTATGTTTACGTAATGTGACTATTAAGCAAAACGTAATATTACAGGATGTGCGGTGTGGTGCAGTGGATATCGGCTCGGAACGACAAATCGGGGAGCCGAGTTCGAATTCCAGTTGAATTCCTTGCATTTACTTACGCGCAAATACCTTTGGGAAAGGTATTAATCTGTCTCTTCCCTCCAGCTATGGGTTAAATAACAGGGCAGATTGGGTTCTATAGCCTTGGTTGGCATCCAGTCTACCGGAGAAAGCAATGGCAACATACTGCGGGATAATTTTCTGCCCAGTCAGTCATGTCTCTTTTGAGGCATGATCGCCCAAGCGTGTTTCACGTATAGTACTTAACTGAATATTATGCAAGTCGTTTTTTGGCGCTAGAAGACAGATTAATTTGAAAACTTTTGCAAAAATCAACTAATTGTCTGATATTAATGAAACTTTCAGGACTTATTCATAATGAATGAAATTATTTATTCAATTATTATTTTTAGAAAATCTTGATAGAAATATATATATATATATATATATATGTACATATATATATATAGCATAATGATGAACCACGTATACTGTCTTAATATGTATAGGAAAAACTACTGAAATGTTGCAAGATTAAAAATGTATTCTTTGACAGTATTTATTTCTATTTCTATATAATAATAGAAATAAATAACTACTGTAAAAAAATACATTTTTAAACTTACAACTGTTCAGTAATTTTTCATATATATATATATATATATATATATATATATATATATATATATATATATATATATTACATCGGTTACCACCCCACTTCAATTAATTGTATAAAATTTCTAGAAATACATTATCTATACCAAATTTTTATTTATTAGATAATTCAGGACTCATTATTGAATGTAAATCATCTTATATTTTTTTTAATTACCGAACCATTTTCCCAAAAATCTGTTCCAAATAATAAAACCAAAAATGCATTAAAACTACGCTATTTTTAATGTAAAGAATATTTTAATTGATTTTATAAATAATCTAATTTTAAAAGAACATATTCTTAAGAAGAAAAAATTTTGATGAATAATGAATTTTTATAAGAATTGTTTTCATTATTTTCTTTGTTAATTAAAGTTTTAGGCATTTTTTAAATTTCTTCCAGTTACTCAGTGTCTTCGGTCATTAATTCATTACAATCATTTACTTACAAATCGAATATTCATAAGCTTAATACAAATAATTCAGAATTAAGATATTTAAAAGAAATCTTTTTTTATGTTAAACTGCACATTTTCTTTTAGTATGGATATTTATAAAAGACTTATCATTAAAAGTCATGTGTTATGGGTTGTTCCCCTTACGAAACTTTAAACAGAGTTATGTCAACTTATGGTCACCATACTTCCAAATTGATTGATAACAAGTGCTGTCATCGCCTACTTAAAAGGTCAACGAGCCAGACCTTTGTGATTAAGAAATACTTTTATTTTAATTCCGATGCCATAAGCAAGTAATATTTGTATCAAATTAGATTAATTTAACTTTAAATTTGGTAATGTGCTTAAAATAACGAGTGAGAGATGTATATTTTATTTTTGCAACATTTTTAAAACCGAAAATTAACTTTTGTTTACAAATATGTCGGTCGCTTAAAATAATAAATTTTATTTTTTTAATCTCAAAATTTTAGTTTTCATTAAATATAATTCCTGTTTGAAATACACCAGAGTATTTTGCTTAGAGGAAATCGTAAATTTAATCATTTAGCTTTCAAATAAGCTAAAATTAAACTTTCAAGAAAAAGGTTTTATTTTTTTAAAAATTACAATAAAAGAAAAGGAGTGGTGGTACCTACATTCATATCATACGATGATTTCAGTATCCACTCAAACAAAACCGATAATGGAAGCCTAAAACTTCTCCATCGCCTATGAATTAAAACACATCATTGAAGAAACGACCCGTGTCTGGGACACGACGGGACCTCTCTCTAACTTTCTGCTTTGCAAAAGATTTATCCCACCGACGCAAACGTTCGACAACCTGCGTCGTGATTGATGACGAAGCTACGGCATGCCATGATGTATCGTTCCATCAAACAATTGTTTTGCTATGCGAAAATAGACTGGGAGAGCCTTTCGATAGTAGGAGATGGAAGTTTCCTCACCCAACCATCTTCAAGTATGATGTTGTCCTGGCCACAGATTAGATACTTTCAGGAATGGAGAGTTTTATAACCACAACATTTACTGTTAGGAATTCAAACGGCATAGAATTGGAAATCAAGGCCGTTCCAAAAATTAAACTTAGCAATACATTCACATGATACGTAAAATAATCCAAGTGTCTCGGTAAAGCTTGAATTAATTCCTGAGCACTGACAATCCCTTTTGGCATCTATGCATATATTTCTACTGCTATATCAATATCCATGCATTTACATCATACATATAATATCCCTTTTCTTCTAGCAATTCTTACAATTATTCCTGACCACTGACAATCCCTTTTGACATCTATGCATATATTTCTACTGCTATATCAATATCCATGCATTTACATCATACATATAATAGCCCTTTTCTACTAGTAATTCTTACGTTTATTGCTGACCACTGACAATCCCTTTTGGCATTTATGCATATATTTCTACTGCTATAGGGTGGAGGCGCATCCCTTGTTCCCTGTTTAGGATGTGGTTTCCGACTTTCTCTTTTCCAATCTTTTCACTTTTCCTTATTTTTTTTTTTCAATTGGAGTAGATAGACTGAACTATCGCCCGGTTCACACTCCACCCACGTCTATTGAACAGGTGTAGAGGCTCATCCCTTGTTTCCTGTTTAGGACGTTGTTTCCGGCTTTCTCTTTTCCAATCTTTTCACTCTTACGTAGCTCCCTGCACATCAGTGGCGTTACCGCCTTGCTCGGGGTGATACGATTAAAAAAGAAAATATCATTATCAATGCATTTACATCATACATATAATATCCCTCTTCTATTAGCAATGATTTCATTAATTCCTGACCACTGACAATCCCTTTTGGCACAAATGCATATATTCCTACTGCTATATCATTATCAATGCATTTACATCATACATACAATAGCCATCTTCTACTAGCAATTTTTATATTTTTTCCTGACCACTGACAATACCTTTTCGCCTTTCTGAATATACTTCTACTGCTAAATATTTTTGAATTCGCTTGTATTATGCATGACATAATCCTATTCTGCTCACAAAGTCTGCATTAATTCCTGACCACTGACAATCCCTTTCTCTCCTATTTTTACAACACGCAGACTGAATACCGAAACATGCCGACAAGAATTCCATACAGATGAGTTTTAAATGTTGTTCTACATGAGCCTGTTTAGTCGTTATAAATATTTGCTTTCTTTACCAACATTAGATATTGTTTGTATTTTGAATTGAATTACTGATCTTATGGTCGGTGAGGTTCCGCCCTTTTGAAAATATACTTCAATGACGATTCCTATCTCAAAATTTTTATTACTCCCGCCTCATGAAACAGGTAGAATATACGTTATGGTGAAGTGGATATCGACTTGGAACGACAAATAGGGTTGCCGAGTTCGAAATCCAGTTGAATTACTTGCATTCATTTACGCACAAATACGAATGGGAAAGATATTAATACATCTCTTCCCCCACTTATGGGTTAAATAACAAGACAGATTGGGTTCTATAGCCTTGTCTGGAAACCAGTCTGCCATAGAAAACAATGGCAACCTCCTGCGGGATAATCATCTGCCCAGCCAGCCATATCTCTTTCAAGACATGATCGCCCAAAGCGTGTATCACGTATGGCACTCAACTGACTGACGCAGATGTGCGTTCTGGTGCAGTGCATATCGACTCGGAACGAGAAATGCGGAAGCCGAGTTCAAATTCCAGTTGAATTCCTTGCATTCACTTACGTGCAAATACCCTTGGGAAAGGTATTAATCCGTCTCTTCCCTCAGGTTATGGGTTAAATAACAGATATGAGATTGGATTCTATAGCCTTGGCTGTCAACCAGTCTACCGTAGAAAGCAACGGCAACTGACTGTGGGATAATCCTCTGCCCAATCAGTCATGTCGCCTTCGAGACATGATCTCCCAAAGTGTGTATCACGTTTGGCACTTCACTGACTGACTAAATATAATAGTTGAAAACATAATTAAAACTTCTACTAGGCATAAAATGGGGCATCGGTTTTCTATTGTTATGAAGTCAGAAACTGATCCCCCACTAATTATACTTAAGATAATAATGTAATATAATCTATATCTTCTCCCTCCAGTTATGGGTTAAATAAGAGGACAGACTGGCAAGCAGTCTACCGCAGAAAGTCATGGCAACCTACTGCGGGATAATCTTCTGCCTAGTCAGTCATCTCGCTTTCGCGACATGATCGCCCAAAGCGTGTATCACGTAGAGCAACTGACTGGTTGACTGACCTCATGAAAGCAACTTTTTCGCATCTATTAAACAAAGAATCGTTTGCGTTCCCTCTGACAGATTTGAGGGCTTATTTAATGATCTCTTCGGTCCAACGTAATGTAACTTTGATCTCCTTAAACTGGAGAGGTTGAATTCAAAGCTCTATACCGGAAAATCGATTAGCAACTTACTGTTTGCTCACTCCTTAACGATTTCTTAATATTCAATTGTTTTGGGTTTTTATTTCAATCGCTATATCTCGCATCGCACTTAAATGATTTTTTAAATATTAGGATCGAGAAAAATTGACTGTCCAGTTTTTGTCATTCGATGAGAAGCATTTAGTGTTAAGCAAAAACCATTCAGTAATATTTAAAGTTGTGCATCATTTAAAGAAAATGTCAAAATGTTTGTATTTTTGTTTGTGAATAATTTTTCTGCATATTATGTTTTCGTAATTTTTGGAAAACTTAAAATGTTCGTATCAGAAAATGCTCCTTATTCTGCAAAGTTCACCTTGCAAAATAATATTTCCAGATATTAATCCAATAGATATTCGGAATAGTAAAAAAAAAAGAAACTATATTCTGGCAAAAATCAACGTGAGTCATTAAAACCGCTTCAAGCATAAACAGTAGAACAGTTAGGAAAATGTATGGAGGTAAAGATTAATGAAAGTTATCGATTATGGAGGAAAACGTATTAACAAGTAAATAATAGATATAATGAATTAATTTATTCGGCTAAATGGGACATTGTAGAGTTCACACACACACACACACACACACACACACACACACACACACACACACACACACACACACACACACACAAAGTGCGATAGATAAAATGTCGTCTAAATTTCGCAAAAATGAAAATAATGCTAATATCTCATTTTTAGAGATCAGTCAGTTAAGTGCCATATGTGATACCTGCTTGACCGATCATGTCTCGAAACAGACATGATTGACTGGGCAGAACATTACACCGCAGTAGGTAGACATTACTTTCTGCGGTAGACTGGTTGCCGACCAAGGCTATAGAACCCAATCTGTCCTATTATTTAACCCATAACTGAAAGGAATAGACGGATTAATACCTTTTCCAAGGGTATTTGCGCGTAAGTGAATGAAATGAATTCAGCTGGAATTCGAATTCGGCTACCCGATTTCTCGTTCCGAGACGATATCCAATGCACCACAACGCACATCATTTTTAGAGATACATTTCCCAAAAATATCTTGAAATACTAAAGACTAAATTCGTTCACCAAAATCGCCATTGGCTTTAATCACGGCCACCAGACGACTTCGGAATCTCCCGTAGCTCTTCTGAACGGTCTCCTTGTTTAAGTTGGTGAACGCTGCCATTATCCTTGCCTTCGGCTCATCTTTGGTTTTACAAGAAGTGTTTTGGTCTCTCGACAAACTACGCTCAATAATCAATAATCAAGGGGGTGCCGTTTGGGAGAGATGCGGTCAGATGTAAGGGATTATGTGGTGGTAAGAAATATATATGAGTCATGACTGGGTCATTCTGGTTGTGCGGCATGGTGAAGAGTCCTGTTGCCAGATATAGAGTCTTCCAGCAGTCACGCTCTCGAAACAAGGCAACACCCCTCGTCAGGGCGCTTGATGTAGGTTTCCGAGTTGAGTTTCGGGGCCTGTAGAAGATGAACGGTGGAATGATCGTACTGGTGCTTCCGGTTGCGAAGGTCAAGCACAGTGTTTCCAAATTTCTGGCGGAGTTAATTGCGTCGTGATGCTCATTGTATCACGTATGGCACTTAACTGACTGTTTTCAGCCTGCCTTTTACATTTCTATCTCCTTCTCCCACTCTCTCTTTTTCTCTCACACACACACTCTCTCTCTTTCTCTTTCTCGCTCTCTCTTTCTATATATGTATATATATATATATATATTTCCAAGTGAAGAGGACTCAAGGTTTTTTTTTTATTTTGAGTACTCTGGCATTTATTTTATTATAAACAGTGCTCAATATAATGAGTATTATAAAGCTTAATATAATATAATTATATAGTTATGTATCAATTTTACATTGCGACATGGAAATTTCTAGGTTCTCATCATCAGGCAATGTTCCTGATGATGACAACCTATCTCGAAACATAGAAATTTACATGTCACAATGTAAAATTGATACATAACTATATATATATGTATATATATGTATATATATAAAAATATATAACGGTCATGTCAGGTTGAATACACCGTTTCCCGCTCGATCACCGAAGTTAAGCAACGTTGAGCCTGGTCAATACGTAGGTGGGTGACCACTTGGGAATACCAAGTACTGTTAGCGTTCATGGATGTGCGTTGTGGTGCGGTGGATGTCGGCTTGGAGGGGGAAATCGGTGAAGCCGAGTTCCAATTCCAGTCGAGCACACTGCATTCACTTGCGCACTAGTACCCTTGGGAAAGGTATTAATCCGTCCATTCCCTCCAATTATGGGTTAAATAATTGAGCTCCACTGTTCTTGCGATCTGTGCCAGATTTCTGCACCGATTGTTTGTTATCAGCAGTTCCAAAAAGTGTGGATGGTACTACACAATGTCTTCACCATTATAAACAAATCTTTGTATGGATGTCTTACTAAGGTTAGACACTCATACATCGAAATCGATGGGAGAGTCCATAATATATATATATATTTCCGAATTTATTTACAAATAATTTATGAAACACTTCGCACCAGACACCCAAGAACAATTTCTTAATATTATATATTTGCGTAGAAATCCTTCTTTTATTTATATTTCGTTAAATTTGATATACAAGGTATATTTTGTATATTTATTTTTTTGTGTCCGTACAAGTTTTTCAGTTTGTTTGTTTTTTTTTTTTGTTTTTTTTTGTTGTTTTTTTTTTACTTTTGATGACTGGAGACATTGTACTTCGTTTACTAACACAGCCGGACGTTTTATGCAAAGTGCAAATTTCATCAGTATTTCAAATACTAAAATCTGCAAATTGCACTAAATAGTACCCCGATATATATATATATAGTCATCCGCAGACAGATCTGTTTCGCTGTATCACAGCTCATCAGTACGGTTAGACTCCGATTGCTTTTTACCCAGGATTGAAACCCGACCGAATTGGCGTCAATCGGCGATTCTACCTCTGGGCTATGGGCGTTCGGTAAAAGAAGGCAAACTTTTTAGCGTATACATTATCATTATACACGCCCAATAGCCAAAGTGCTCTAATTCATTACGGAATGAGCGATGCGTACAAGCTACTGTTTTTCAAAGTCTACCATTCTTCCAGAGTGCTCAATCAGAGTGTGAGAGCGTATATATATATATATATATATATATATATATATATATATATCTTTCATGTTCCTATTATGCATATATCTTGTCTACATCGTTTTTAACCCATTTTAACCAGAGTTTTTAATTTTTTTATTTTTGACCTGATTTTAAGTACAGTAGCATAAAATACGATTACAAACACTGAAACATTCAAGAATCTTTTATTTCAAGAAAAAAAAGCTTGCTTTTCCCAGACAGTGCAGAGCATGTTCAAGACAATGCCTTGACATTGCATCCTATTAGCAATATCAAACGCGTTATGTTCGGTGCTTGTTTTTCTCCAAGTGACATAAAGCATGTTTTCAATGTGCTTTGCCTATGCATTAACCCAGTGTCCTCATTTCAGGACAGCAAATTTTATATTGCTATATATCCTATAAAAGTAATTTTTTTAAGAAATAAGACAAACATGATATCAGTAAACTCTTGTTCACACAAGTCTTTCAATATAAGCATACGGAGATCAAAATACAAGAAAATATTGGTAAGCATCTAAGTAGGTTTATGGAAGTGTGTTTTTATCAATTTTACTGTGAATGTTTCATGTGTTTTAAATTAATTTTTGGGGCAGTTTTTGTCATAAATTGATGAATCAATATATCCTCCATACCTATATATAATAATGATTTTATATAATGCTAGCAGTACAACTTTAAAACTAATCCATGGTCCTGGAGCTCAGACTCTTTGGACGTTGGCACGAAAGACTAAAAAGCAAAAGTTGTTTCCAGTTAAAGCGAAACCGTAGACTGAAAGAAAAATGAATGGATGTAAGTCAAATTTTGATTTCCTGCTATCGATATCAAATAAGGTTTTTTCGTCGTAAACTGAATTTTGAAGGCTAAATGAGTCCTCTGAGTAAATGGTATCACGGCTGAGACTAAGAACTACAATTATACCTACTTAGAGCCAAACCCGATGCAAAAACTAAAATAAACGGGCTGAAAAAATACAGATATACAGGCAGATAAACAGACACACACTCAAACACCTTGCCTTATATATATATATATATATATATATATATATATATATATATTATCGATTTTCTGCAACCTTGAAACATCTGAATATCGTTTCTTATGGCTTTGTCTATGAGTGTATCAAATTTGATTAAAATCAGACAACTCCTTCTATAACCCGATTTTTTTATTATCGATTTTCGATATTTATCAGGGGTATCTCGACACAAAACCTAGCTAAGAACACTCGCAGATTCTTATAGTACAACTGTGTAAATTTTAAAGAAAATGGGTTCAGCCGTTTCGGAGTCTATAGGTAACGGGCACACACACACACACGGACACACAGACACACACATACACACACACAGAGAAAGTTTTTTTTTTTTTAATCATATCATCCCGAGCAAGGCGGTAACGCTACTGATGTGCAGGGGGCTACGTAAGAGTGACAAGATTGGAAAAGAGAAAACCGGAAACCACATCCTAAACAGGGAACAAGGGATGAGCCTCTTCACCTGTTCAATAGACGTGGGTGGAGTGGGAACCGGACGATAGTTTAGTCTATCTACTCTAATTGACAAAAAAAAAAATGAAGAAAAGTGAAAAGATTGGAAAAGAGAAAACCGGAAACCACATCCTAAGCAGGGAACAAAGGATGAGTCTCTTATTTATGCCCATTATTGTTTACAGTTTTTTATGCTGTCCTCAAATAAGGACACTGGGTTAAAATGGGTTAATGCCTATTTTATTGTGAAAAGATTGGTTTGCATCATAAAATCCGACACCTTCTTTCTACATGTATCTGTAGTAATTCTATTATTTCTTATTCAATTCTGTCGTAATTTTTCGTTTGTTTCTCTAATATTCCTCTTTGCTCTTTCTTTTTGCGTCTTCTCTTTCTCTTCTTCGCTCCCTCTACATCTTCATCTGTTTCTCTTGATATCAATCACATGTCATGTCAACTTTGGAATACTTCTTTATTTGTCTCACTTGGCTACTTTCACTTTTTAAAATTCTTACTCTGAGAAACAACGAAAAAAACAACGAAATACCCACTCTGAAAACTGATAATGTGAGATTGACGAACAAAAGTCTCCCCTCTTCAAAAACACATCATTTCACTTGTCGAGTAAACCTAACAAAAAAGAAAAATATATAAGGACAGCATCACTAACAAAAGCAATAACAACAGCAAAAAATAAAAAAATAAAACTAAAAAAAACAACATAAAAAAACGCAAAATTAGATTTTAAAAAATCTGTAAAGAAACAAGCGATGAATCATGTTCTCTGCCCTGAAATAGATACATTTCTCCCAGCGGACTCTTAAAGCTCTGGGTTTGCTTCTCGGGTAGATTAAGACATTTCCACATCCCCTACTCAAATGCCTCCACATTAGATGTGCAGTTTTGGATTTTCGTTATGGCGTCTTTAGAAAATGAAAGCAAAAGATAACTTTGGGGTGTCAAGAGAAGCGCGTAAAACCATTGAGAGCGGAAGAGTCTATGGGCTTCCTTGCCCATAGACTCTTCCGCTCACAGGAACTTCGATCGATTTGGCGCGGTAATTAAGTACAAATCGAAGAGCAATTGATAAGAAGTGGAGGTAAATGACTTGCAGATAAGAAAAAGGATTAACTGAAATATCCATTGGGTTCAGTCATCAATAATTTCGGTTTTTAGTAAAGCAATTGTAACGACGAATCTATCATCGTAATTATTCATCATATGCGACGGAAATAAATTTGAAGTGTCGACGTACACAGTGAATAATAAAAAAACAAGCTATGTTCACCTCCATGGCAATGAAAGGCCGCCGCATACGGTAATAATAACACAGAAAAAAAAAACTTTGGAACTCAATTCCTCTATTCTACCCGATCCGTCATATTCACTAAACATTACACAAACCGACTTGTTTTAATCATTTCACCCCAAGCAAGTCGATACCGCCACTGATGTACAGGGGGCTACATAAGTGTTATGGTGAAACGCACCTATTGCTCAAATAATGGACTCTCCCTCCTATATTAATAAGAGTTAACAGGAAGTTAACTCGAGAAGTTCTTGAAATTTCTAGAGAGTTCTTTAGAGTTCTGTTGGAGTTCAGTAGAGCTACTAGGCAGTTGATATTAGTCGGCAGTTAGCCGAATACTAAGGAGTCAGCTTTCAGTGGAAGATTACCAAATTCTTAACATTTTGGGTACGTTAAGTCGATCAGCAACCTTCAGTGTGAAAAACTAATCCACAACAATAAGAAAGTAAAAGTTTAGACAGAAGAAGAGTGAAGAGAAAGATGAACTAATTACAAGGGGTGTCAGAGAAAGGGCAAGAGAAAGATGAAAACACAGATGTGCAGACAGTTGCGAAGGCAGAGAGAAAGGAAAGGAACAAAATATACGGGTTGATGTAGAAAGGGCTGGAGTCAAATGGATAAGAGATGGGAATTGACATTGCGTTTAAATTCATGGCGATTGCATCCGTCATGAAAGCAATTATACGGAAGGGAGTTTCACAGACGGGAAGTACGAGAAAAGAAGCTAGTAAAGTAGAATTGTCGGCTGCATTTGGTTAACCTAACTGTAAAAGGGTGGTACCTTGTTGCCAGTCTCGTTGCACGAGTAGATTCTTGAGAAGGGAGCACCAGTAACCTAACTTCATCGGAGCAGAAGCCATAAAATATCTGTACAAGTAACAGTGGGAAGCCACATCCCGCTGGTGAGAAGGTCGTTAGAGTCGAGCTGCCAGGTCGGGACCGATCACATTACAGATTCTACTTTGCAGCCTAGCGAGAACAATGAGATGAACAGTAAGGGCGCCTGACCAACAGTATACTATGCACGGTCGGATGGCTACACAATTTCTGGTGCCGAACAAAATACGTTTTTAACTAATTTGATGGTGTTGATTCCGAAAATGACCTCAGATTTTCATGGTTAGCTCCCGTTTTTTTTATTTTATTTTATTTTATTTTGTTTATTTTTTTGTTTTTGCTCTACTGAAATCTCTCATTTTTTGGAAAAAAAGATCAATTTACCATCTTGGCTAATCGCAACATTTAGTTAATAAAG
Source organism: Ascarosepion bandense (assembly GCA_037127315.1). NCBI lineage: Eukaryota > Metazoa > Mollusca > Cephalopoda > Sepiida > Sepiidae > Ascarosepion > Ascarosepion bandense. The sequence goes on from JBBBDQ010000709.1 coordinate 3,191,148, forward strand.
GTCGTCGAAACCCATGAATTTTCGTGTAGAACGAGCAATTTATGCCATTCACTTGAAATAAACTACTTTTATAATATTTTTAGTCAAAGACTACCGAGAAAATTTACCGAATTTTCCCAATTTATTGCCAAAATTCAAATTGACTGATATTTTTTATCAGTAATACGCTAATATAATTGTTAAGATTCATTTTTTACATAGTTACATCGTCTCGAAAAAGACATGACTGACTAATCTGATGATTATCGCGCAGTAGGTTGCCATTGCTTCTGCGGTAGACTGGTGTCCAGCCAAGGCTATAGAACCCAATCTGTCCTGTTATATGACTTAGAGCTAGAGGGGGAAGAGATGTATTATAGCATTAAGTAGTAAATAGTGGGGGATCAGTTTTTTACTTCATAACAATAGAAAACCAATCCCCCACTTTATGCCCAGTAGAAGTTTGAATTATGTTTCCAGCTATTATATTCAGTCAGTCAGTTAAGTGCCACACGTGATACACGCTTTGGGCGGTCCTGTCTCGAAAGGGACATGGCTTACTGGGCAGAAGATTATCCCGCAGTAGGTTGCCATTGCTTTCTGCGGTAGACTGGTTTCCAGCCAAGGCTATAGAACCCAATCTGTCCTGCTATAAAAACCCCACATCGTATACCGTAAAACAGTAGTTACTTCATTATATATTGGGAAAATGTATGACAAAGTAGAAAAGATTTACTTTTGACGCGTTTCGTTTTTTAGGACTTCATCGGACCTAATTTGTTATGTTGGGGCGAATACATATGCACACCGAACGAGGAGTGTTGGGAAATTTAGACTTGTTTTATATATATACACTACCGACCATAATTATTAGGCGATCCCAGTTTTTTAAAAGAAATGATGTATTTCAAACTATTTTTATTGTTTATTGCCAAAAGTGGAAAATTCTAAATGAAAATAGAATGGGTTTTTTGTTATTATTACTTTGCAAAACCTTATAAGGCAAGGAAGCAAAGATGAACTCTTCCAACCCCCCTAAATTTTCTCTATTCTTTCATTGATGAAACTGCAATATAGGTAATTATTAAATATTTATAAATTCATTTGATGCACATGTTATTGTGCAGTATTAACAAAAGAATCATTCTATTTTCATTTACAATTATTCACTTGGCAATAAATACTAAAAAATAGTGTAAAATACATCATTTTTTTAAACACTGATGTGGCCTAATAATTGTGGCCGGTAGTGTATATATATATATATATATATATAATGTACTGGGTGCAATGGGTAAATTGTTGCTACTTGTAAAATTTTCTAAATGAATACTAACAAAAGTATCATTCTATTTTCATTTACAATTACTCACTTTGCAATAAATACTAAAAGATAGTATGAAATACATCATTATTTTTAAACACTGGAGTGGTCTAATAATTATAGTTTTTAAATTTTACCATTCCTGGCAGATCTTCTAATATTGTGTAGCACCATCCACACTTTTTGGAACTGCTGACGTCTGCCACAGATCACATAAACAACAGACCTCAGTTATTTAACCCAAAACTGGAGGGAAGGGATGGATTAATAGATTTCCCAAGGGTACCAGTGCGTAAGTGAATGCAAAGTGTTCGACTGGAATTGGAACTCGGCTCACCGATTTCCCCCTCCGAACCGACATCCACCGCACTACAAAGCATATCCGTCAATAAGGCTTACAGCACCAGGTATTCCCAAGCGGCCAACCATCTAAATACTGACCAGGCTCAACGTTGCTTAACTTCGGTGATTGAGCGAGGGCCGGTGCAAAGTACAAAAAGAAATTAACTGTTCCTTAACTTTTATTTTTAATTTTATGTTGCTCAATACCAACGTAGAGCTAAATATTATTTTAATATTTTAATATAATTAATTTAACATTTTCGAGACGCAGAATTTCCCATATTTCTAAATCATATTTTTACTATGACTCCATATTCAAGCGATCATTTTTGGAGTGACAAACACGAGTAATTCTGTGTCACAAAAATATTATGTGAATATGAATATACTAGCAGTATAGACCGGCGTTGCTCGGGTGTAATGAAAGCTTTAAAACTAATCCATGGTCCTGGAGCTCAGACTCTTTGAACGTTGGCACGCAAGACTAAAAAGCAATAGTTGTTTCCAGTTAAAGCGAAACCGTAGACTGAAAGAAAAATGAATGGATGTGAGTCAAATTTTGATTTCCTGCTATCGATATCAAATAAGTTTTTTTCGTCGTAAACTGAATTTTGAAGGCTAAATAAGTCCTCTGAGTAAATGGTATCATGGCTGAGACTAAGAACTACAATTATATCTACTTAGAGCCAAACCCGAAGCAAAAACTAAAATAAAAGGTCTGAAAAAAAATACAGACATAAAGGTAGATAAACAGACACACACACAAACACCTTGCCTTATATACATATATTATCGATTTTCTGCATTACTGTAAGAACTGAACCTTGAAACTTCTGAATATCGTTTCTTGTGTCTTTGTGCATGAGTGTATCAAATTGGATTAAAATCGAACAACTCCTTCTATAACCCGATTTTTTCAATTATGGATTTTCGATATTTATCGGGGTTACCTCGACACAAAACCTAGCTAAGAACACTCACAGACGCTTATAGTACAACTGTAAAGTTTCAAGAAAATCGGTTCAGCCGTTTCGGAGTCTATAGGTAACGGAGACACACACGCAGATAAACAGACACACACACACATACATACACACAGACAAAGTTTCATTTATAAATCAGTTTATATATATATATATATATATATATATATATATATATTGTAACTAAGTTGTTGAACTCGTAGGTTTATTTACCTTTTTGTTCATGCATTTACTTTTATAAAGAGTACTCGATACAAATGCAGAGCGTTATACTGTAATGGTTGTTACAATGTTTTTAAATGCATAGTATCACCACACAAAAAAGTTCTCATGTTTCGAAGCCAGCCCATTATGTTTTGGCTTCATCCTCAGGTGATTTTTTTTAGAAATAAGAATTATCCAATTGAGAAGACCGTTTATTTGTGTTGGATTTGTTATTTTCGGGTGTAAGAGGGGTTGGTCTGTATTTTGAGTCCCGTTGACCTTTTTACTGGTGTTGGGGTTAAGTGTTTGTTTTTGGCAGAGTTCATGATAGGTTTAATCTATTAATCTTGAAAGGGCTGGTGCTAATGGGACCTTTTTCATTTTCCGGTTAGGCTGACAAAAAGCGGGTTTTAAAACCTGTAGATATGGCTATTCCCCAAATGTTAAATATTGAATTTGCATATTATATATATATATTCAGGGTCTCTATTTTAAGTGTATGTGTTATCACTTCTATGCAAACAAATCTCGTCCGATGAAGTCCTAAGTGATGAAACGTGTCACATTAAACCTTTTTTCCACTTTGCCAGACATATTTGCTCCAAATCTGTTCCTTATATATGAAAAAATGACATATCGTTATCCAATATATATAGCACCTAATGAGCCAGACGTTGGATTTTGTCAAGGACACCTAGGTGAATAGCAAGAACACTCGAACAAATATGGCAGCAGTATTCAATGTCTGTGTGTGTGTGTGTGTGTGTTTGTTTGTGTGTGTGTGTGTGCGTGCGTGTGTGTGTGTGTGTCTGTGTGTGCGTGCGTGTGTGTGTGTGTGTGTGTGTGTGTGTGTGTGTGTGTGTGTGTGTGTGTGTGCGTGTGGTGTGTGTGTGTGTGTGTGTGTGTGTGTGTGTGTGTGCGTGCGTGTGTGTGTGTGTGTGTGTGCGTGCGTGTGTGTGTGTGTGTGTGTGTGTGTGTGTGTGTGCGTGTGTGTGTGTGTGTGTGTGTGTGCGTGTGTTTATTTAGGCAGCATACTTCCATACCCTGAGCTCTTTCTTTTTTTTACAACCATTTTTCCCTTCATTCGATAGTTTTCGAGACGAGTATAATTATAATCTCGTTTATATATATATATATATATATATATATATATATATATATATATATATATATATATGCTATTCCCTAATTTCATCATCTGCCTATCATTCTCTATTCTTATGACTAGATCCTCACTAATTTCGTTTGACCATAACATGCTTATTATGCATATATATAATTACAGCCTGTTATTGTTGGCATTGGGTGTAGCTGATCTTACTGTGAACGTCAGTAAAATACTTCCCCCACTCTGTTATTTAAAAAAACATCATGACAGTCTTCTGAGTAGTTATCTCTCTCTCCCTCTCTCTCTCTCTCTACATATATATATATATATATATATATATATATATATGCTTATAGATGCATATATACACAAACACACACACACACACGTATATATACATATATAAATATATATATATATGTGTGTGTGTGTGTGTGTGTGTGTGTGTGTGTGTGTGTGTGTGTGTGTGTGTGGGTGTGTTAATAGAATCATAAGATGTCAACGGTTATGTGATTTAAAAACGATTTTACTTATCAACAAGAATTTTCCGTAGGGTTTCTGTTAAATTATGAGTAAATAAATGCTAATTGAAAAGCATTTTGATTTGATAGGTTACATGTAAGGCGTCTATCAAAGGAAATATATATATATATATATATATATATATATATATATATATAGATAGATAGATAGATATGTGTGTGTGTGATTTAGAAAAAATAGATATTCTACAATTTCATGGGAAATACGTATTTCACCGCTGAACTTGCAGCTCGTCAGACCCAAATGATAGAACAGTTAATCTTCAAAATATTCCAGAAAATCATTACACACAGACGCTCACGTGTCCATTATGAAAATAGACATTTGTAACGGTAATCTACAAAAATAAATTCCTCGCTCATTCAAAAAAGGCTCCAAAGAGAGAAAGAAAAAGAACAATATAAACAATTGATAAATGGAAAGAAGAGAGAAAAAGAAAAGAAATAGAAAAGGAAATAGAACGAACGGTATACAGAGAAATAAAAGCTAACGTCATATCGACATAGCGTCTACTGCAATCCGTCTGCTTTCATAGAAAAACATGACATGGAAATTTAACATTAAAATTTAGTTTTAAATATAATGAAATATATTTTCGGTAATAAATAAATAGTTAATCATAATTTTTAATACAAATTAAAATATGATCACTATTACCATTATATTATATAAATACCGTTAAAATAATTAAAACATATAAAAGAAAACAAACATTATAATTAAATATAGAAAAAATAGAAAAATGATAAACGGAAAAAAGAGAAAGAAATATATATATATTTGTTTTTCTTTTTTCTTGTAATCGATCGTAGATCACCTCCCATGACATATTTGTGTAAGTGAATTTCTAACCAGCTCAGCTACTTGATTATCGTTACTGCATAATGAGTTTGGTCCTCGCTGAGCACCTCATATTTGTGGCCTTGTGCCAAAGCTAAGCGTATAGAACTTCCCAGACTAATTAATTCGGTAATCTTTCTTGTTCGCTTTTCTTTCTTCCCTTAATCACCTGATCAAAGCATCGCCGCTCATTGGACAATCCTTTAGCGCGTCTTTTCGTGCATCCACCCGTTCTTGATGACGTCAAGGATCTGAAAAACTGTCTGAAGTAAAAGAGTTTAACGTCTTGGCAGAACAAAACCTAAAAGTACTTGATGAGAAACGAACGGGAAATTTTAAAGAGTGACTGGGACAGACAAAGAAAGAGAAAGAGATTAAAAAAATATGACAGACAACGAAAATGAACACAAGTAGATTATAGTGATTTCGGTAGCCCAGTTGATAGCCTGAATTCTATCAGTCAGTCAGTTAAGTGCCATACGTGATACACGCTTGGGCGATCATGTTTCGAAAGAGGCATGACTGACTGGGCAGAAGATTATCCCGTAGTAGGTTGCCATTGCTTTCTGCGGTAGACTGGTTGCCGACAAAGGCTATAGAACCCAATCTGTCCTGTTATTTAACCCATAACTGGAAGGAATAGACGGATTAATACCTTTCCCAAGGGTATTTGCGCGTAAGTGAATGCAATGAATTCGGCTAGAATTCGAACTCGGCAGGAATTCGAACTCGGCTCCCCGATTTCTCGTTCCGAGCCGATACCCAATGCACCACAACGCACATCCCTATAATGAATTCTATAAAAAGGTAAAAAACAAGAAAGAGATTTAGCCACATTTGCAAAAAGAGGAAAAATAGTTTTTTCCGTACATAAATCTGTGATTTGTATTTAATTCAATACGCAATCAACACTCAATAAATACCCAATCAACAATCAGTCAATAACCAATCAATAAGAAATCAATATTCAATGATTCAGTAGGAAGGTGAATAAATATTGAATATTTATTTTCAGTCATTCAATACGAAATTTCAGATCTAAACAAAAAAAAAAGTAAAATGAACTTTGCAAAATAAAAAGCAATATATAAAAAATAATTTTGGCATTCCCACATGATATCAAATGTTCGGTTAAAAAAAAAAAATATATATATATATATATGAATAAATATAGTTTTAAGATGTGCTATATTTTTAGGATAAATGCTCAATATCAGAGATAGAGCGTATGTAAATATAAAAGAGTGAACATTGAAGTCAATACTCAAGGTTTAGGGTTATATATATATATATATATATATATATATCAGCATGCAGTGTGGGTATAGAAGAATCCAAAGAAGTATACTGTACATACAGTTGTAGGATAACTCTCTAAGATAGCTCTAAACATATATGCATAAAAAATATATAATATAGAGCAAATTTACGGATATATATATATATATATATATATATATATATAGTGATTTGGGCAAAAGTCTCTGTTTTATACAGGTTTCATTGAAAATGACAAACAAGGTATTATCATTAGGTTTTTATATGAAACCTGTATAAAAGAGAGATTGTTGCCCAAATACACAATTTTTAAATGACCCGGCATCCAACAAGGAAAGCAATACTATATCATTTAACTTCAGAAAAAAAAATGCGAACACATTAAAAATTATATAAACTCAATGATAATACCTTGTCTGTCATTTTCAACGAAACCTGCATATACAGAGTTAAATAGTAATGATTCTTAGTGCATATGTACAAATATATATATATATATATATATATATATATATATATATATATATATATATACTGTCCTACGTCGACGGCACGACTCGGAGTTTCATCAGGTGCATTTTTCGAACTGTCAGTTTGAAAAAAGCACCTGATGATTGCATAATGTTAAATTGAATGATGAGCACTGTTTTATTAACACCTGAATAATAATACTATACATATGTGCAACCTCATATGCCTATTTATTACTTCACGTTACTATATATATATATATATATTAGTCTTCCACAGCTCATCAGTGTGGATAGATACATCCACTTGCTTCTGGCCGGGATCGGAACTCGACCGTTTTGGTGTCAGTCGGAGTCGCTACCCACTAAGCCATAGGTGCATGTAATCAGGGAAGGGACATTTCAACCTGTTGTATATGAGCAGTGTATACACACCCCAGTCACTGAAAGAATTCAATTAATTTCAGAAGAGTCATGCATATATCGCAGAAATGGAAACTGTTTTTAAAATTATCTTCTCTAGAAAGCTCAGTCGTAATGAAAGTATAATATAGTGTTATTTAATGAGCCTTCAAATGAAATTCGGATCTGAGTCCCCTTTCGTTGGAGAAACCACAGTCTGATCGAGATTACTTTAACCGCTTGGCTACGAAGAGCTTCGCAATCAAGCAAGCTTCTATATTTTTCAGCATATTTAAGAATTCGACATGAATTTCAATAACACAACAAAATAGTATAACAATCTACAAGTATAACGCAGCTTAAATGTTGACATTATTTTTACCGTACGACAAAACTCGTATTTACATGCGTCAGGTGTTCAAAGCGTCATCATTTAAAACTAATACCATTATGCAGTAAGGTACATTGAATTATATAAACTTTTTGATCGATTCTGCAGAGAAGAATTTCAAAAATATCTGTCATAGATTTGGGATCCTTATCAAAGACTACAGAAAACGTTTTCATTAGTAATGAACGGAGACAAGGAAATCATATTAATTACTAGCAACATAACCCGGCGTTACCCGGCGTTAACATTTTAATAGTAGGACTCGCTTATATAAGAAAATAATTATATAAAAAATTGTTGTTTAAAAATTGTTACAAAATTCCATTAAAAATCTATTTTCTTTTGTTTTGCGTAAACGTGATTTGATGTTTTGTGACATTGTAAACAACATTGCGTTTGTTTTTGTTTCAAAATTACGGGGGAAAATATTTACATTTTTTGTTGACTAAATGAATTTAACATAAAAACAAAAATTATTTATTTGTATACTGAAATTAGAAACATAAAAACTATTACGCTCTCAGTTCAGAAGCTTTCGACGAATATTTAAAAATGTAGAAATAAAAAAATTATTAGGGTCTCAGTTCAGAAATTTTTTAAGAATATCTAAAAATATAGATATATAAAAACTATTACGCTCTCAGTTCAGAAATTTTCAAAGAATATTTAAAAATGTAGAAATATAAAAACTATTATGGTCTCAGTTCAATTACGTTAAAAAATATCCACTTTTTTATTGACCAAATGAATTTTTAAAACGACGGAATAAGAATCTAAATTTATTTATAAATGAAACTTTGTCTGTGTGTGTGTGTGTGTGTGTGTGTGTGTGTGTGTGTGTGTGTGTGTGTGTGTGTATACGTTTCCTATAGACTCCAAAACGGCTGAACCGATTTTCTTGAAAATTTACACAGTTGTACTATAAGCGTCTGCAAGTGTTCTTAGATAGGTTTTGTGTCAAGGTGCCCCCGATAAATATCGAAAATCGATAATCGAAAACATCGGGTTATAGGAAGAGCGGTTCGATTTTAATCAAATTTGATACACTCATAGACAAAGACATAAGAAACGATATTCAGAAGTTTCAAGATTGCAGTTCTTACAGTAGTGCAGAAAATTTGATATCGATACCAGGAAATGAAAATTTGACTTATATCCATTCATTTTTCTTTCAGTCTACGGTTTCGCTTTGACTGGAAACAACTATTGCTTTTTAGTCTTTCGTGCCAACGTCCAAAGAGCCTGAGCTCCAGGACCATAGATTAGTTTTAAAGCTTTCATTACACCCGAGCAACGCCGGGCTATACTGCTAGTTAAATATAAAGGCTCATTTTTTGTTTTTTTTAGTTGAGATTTTTTTAGATTTTAGATTTTAGATTTTAGATTTTTTTAGATTTTATTTCTGTGACGTCATTCGAAACCATCACAAGATAAAGCAATTTATAAAGAAAAAAAATAAGAACAGATCATAAAACCCAACAACTTCCTAACCTTTTATACAGAACTAGCATCATAGCTCGGCGTTGTCCGTGAAACTCAGAACATTTTAGTAGTAGAAGATGTCACATTTTATTTTACATATTTTGTTTTTTGTTTGTAAAAACACTTTTTTTGTAAAATATTTCTTTTGTTTCAAAATAGCGAGGAAAAATATTCACATTTTTTTGTTGACCAAATGAATTTTTAAAACGTCGGAATAAAAATTAAATATAAAGGATCATTTTTTTTAATAAAAAATATTTTAGTCACGTTTGACACGTCTGATTTGATTTCTGTGACGTAATTCAGCAACCATCTTGGATCTGAGATGTTTTACGGAGTAAATGTAAACAATCGGCTCCATTGGCCAAAAAGTGCGTAAGGGAAAATTGCTGAACTTAAACTAAAAAAGTATGTGGCGACCTGGCTTCCCTGTAGATATGTGTCCCTAGAAAGTTTGAATGGCGTAGCTTAAAAAATGTAGGCGTGCATAGCGAACAGTCACACACAGACTCACAGACTGCCTTTTATATAGAGAGAGCATTGAAATACTGATGCAACAATTGTTATAAAAGTACTTAATAATTGCTTTTTTTTTTTTTTTTTTTTTCGTTTTCTGAATATGAAGCCCGGGTTCGAATCTCACTATGGTCGATTTGTAAAGAAGATAATTTCCTGTCTGTAGGAGACGATCCCAACCGACGGCACATTATATGATCGAAATATGAGAAGAAAATTTTGCTTTTAAATAATAATAATAATCATTGGTATTTCTGTTTGCTAGTTTAAACAGTTAGGCAACTCTGATATTCCCAATACCTTAAGCGTCGAACAGGATGTAGTTGTTCGCAAAGTTTTATAATGGGCGCTTGACTGAGTAGTCAGAACGTTGACTTTCTGACCCCGAAAGTTCAAATCTCACCATTGTTGATTTGTCAGGAAGGTCATTTCTTGATGTTATCAGTTTGGAGGAAGCGATCCTGGTGTGTGGCACCTTTGGAAAGTGCCCGAAAACCATACCACGAGTTTTGTTAGTGAGACTGCGTTAACGGCTTCTTTAGGGAGCCTCCGATGGTTGTGACAGCACGAAGTCATAAGTCATCGTGACTTAGTTAGAGCTGCCAAGCGAAGGAGACAAGACGAATCTATCATCACCAACCAACTACTCCACTTCAGCTATTTCCGTAAAGCTTCGATAAAGAGCCCTGAAAATACTTTTTGTTTTAAAAGTAATTGGGAAAATTGAAAGCTCTGATTATTCTAAACGAATCTTTTGCTCCGTTGTGAAAATTGATTTTGACGATTGTACATTCTGCGACCGCTTGGAAATACCAGGTGCTGTAAGCATTTAGTGACGGTTGTGCGTTGTGGTGCAGTGAATATCGGCTCGGAAAGAGATATCGGTGAGCCGAGTTCGAATTTCAGTTGAATACCCTGCATTCACTTAAGCCCTGGTACCCTTGGGAAAGGTATTAATTCGTCTCTTCCCTCAGTTATGGATTAAATAACAAGGCTAGGACTTGGGGACTCTGCCCTTAAAAACAAATTCCAATGAATCTTGATACTCGAAAAGAATAATGTATTACTAGACACAAAACTTATATAAACAACAATAAATTGTTGAAAGAAAAAAAGGTATTACCAGCAATAAATAAATAAAGTTTAGTTGGCAATAAATGACCCGCCAAGGCTGATATGCCATAAAAACAAAACAACCAACCAACCAACCAAACCAACCAACCAACCAACCAACCAACCAATCAACATTTTGCTTTTGTTGTTAATTATATATATATATATATATAAAGACTTTTTCCGTAACACATCCAGGCGTCTTCGAACATATTCATTTTTTTTTTTTTTTTGGTGTAAAGAAAGTAATTAGCTTCGAAGATTGCAATATGAACTCTGATAAAAATTGTTGCTGAGACATTACGCTTATAAGTCCTGAAAATTCATACACTGATGTCCTCTTGGTTCAGTGTATATAGACGTTGGTTAGTTTCGCTGACTTGACCCAAAGAGTTGTGAGTTCAGTACCTTTGCTACAGCAATGGTGAACAAATAACTTAGAGAGTTGAGTTAAATGGAGATAACTACATGACATCCGGAAGTGGCATCACACATGGAATGAGAATGATATACCCCAGTGATCGAATTAAAGGGTTAGCTCATTAAATTCCTACCTGAAGAAGGCCGGAGCGTGCAACGAACGAAATGTTGTAAAAAGTGCAATAAAGATGAGGCAACAGTCGGAACAGTGTAAATAATGTATATACTAACTCATCTCAGAAGTATTGACAAATACTAAAGTCACATATAGATAATTAATTATTATTAGTTGTAGTATAATTTTATTATAAAGTATTTAAGTTCTGTGTATGGCTAGGTCTTGAGGGTTATCGCAATGCATTTAGTAAAATAAAGGAAGGTAAAGAAGTTTTTGGGTATTACCTATTTATTATACATTAATATTTCAAGATCAAAATCTTCATCTGTAAGTTCTGTAATCTTTTTTCTTAGATTCTTATTCTATATCTGACAGTTTAGGTGATTATAAATAAGTCTAGTTTCTAATTGTTTTGTATGTAAATATAACTTCATACATCTTTCATTCATATTCTATGTGCGATACCACTTTCTGACGCCAGGTATTGAACTCACAACTCTTTAGGTCAATTCACTTGAACTAACCAACGTTGAACGAATACACTGGACCATGTGACTCATGAACTGAGAATTATATATCGAAATAACGGGCTCCGTTCAAAATTCCAAGCATCTGAAGAAGACTGGGGCGTACAACAGCCGAAACATCGTAAACATGGCAATAAAGATGAAGACAACAGTTTAAACAATGTAAATAATGTAAATACTGCCTCAGCTCAGAACTATAGACAAATATATTAATCATATCACCCCAAGCAAGGCAGTCCACTGCCACTATAGCGCAGGGTGTTACATAGAGCGATTGGGTATAGGAAATGTCAGTGAGAGAGTGATAGACGAGTTAGGAGGTACGTAGGGAGAGTGTTGGAGGGAATGGGTGCGAGTTAGTGTGTTAGGAGGTGTCTATTGACCTTACATTTAAACTCCTGGAGGTTGTAGCCGTCGGGGAAGCAATCATGCAGAAGGGAATTCCACAGGCGGGAAATGCGAGAAAATAAGCTGTTGGAATAGAAATTGCGGTTACATTTCACTGTAAAGGGGTGGGACCTAGTTGCCAATCTAGTATCTCGTGCAAATTCACACCTAGGGGGCACCAGTGATTTAAGTTCATCTGAGCAGAAGCCGTGAAAGTACTTATAGAAGAGGCACAGGGAAGCCACGTCACGCCGGTGAGAGAGTGACTGCAGGCGGTCAGCTAAGTCGGTATCAATCACATTACAGATTCTTCGCTGTATTTTGTCAAGAAGCCCGAAGAGAATAGCAGGGGCACCCGACCAGATGTGGCAGCAGTATTCAATACACGGGCGGACGGTAGATTTATATATGTGCAGGATAGATTCAGGCGGAAAGAATTTCCGGGCCCTGCACAGAGAGCCGACTTTCATAGCAGCGGATTTAGCAATGGATTCAACGTAGTCATTCCACTTGAGGTCCGCTGAGAGTGTCAGGCCGAGCAGGCGTAGTGTTTTACTCTCTGGGAGGTAAGCCTCTTCCATGCTAATGGGGGGGTGTGGTTGTCTGTGGCGGTTAATTGAAAGCAGCTTCCTTTTGAAAGAATTGAATTTTACGAGCCCGATCCACCACGGTTTGGAGGTCCTTTTCAAGCTCGACAGCGAGGTTTGACTTGTCACCAACACCAGACTTTTGATGCAGGTGAGAGTAAACTGTGGTATCATCGGCGTACATACCTACTTGTGATGTTTTGGCATCGGGGATATCATTGATGTAGATTAGAAAAAGCGTAGGACCTAGGATATAGCCTTGGGGAACACCCGCGTTTGTAGGTTCGTTCTGAGAGGCATGTCCGTTTAATACCACCTTCAAAGTACGGTTAGAGAGGAATGACTGGATTAGGCCCAAAATTTTTTTTTAACGTTCAGTTGATAAATCCGGAAATTCAGAATGACAAATAAAAAACTACATTTAAATCCGTTCATATACTTTCAAAAAGTCCGATGAACTTCAACAGGTCATTAATTACGTGACATTTTTAGTTGTCATTTATTTTTTATCAGTGATACTCAGGTGTGTCATATAATCACTGAACGTACTGATCCAAAATAGAAATACTATTTTCATATATTGTGAACTAGCAGTATAGCCCGGCGTTGCTCGGGTGTAATGAAAGCTTTAAAACTAATCCATGGTCCTGGAGCTCAGACTCAGCCTAAAGAATATTTGTGTGAAGTTTGATGAGAATCGGATAAAAATTGTGGATTTGTATAAAGGATATACAGACAGATAAACAGGCACACACACAAACATCTTATATATATATATATATATATATATATATAGATATATATATATATATGGTGCGTGGAACACTTTGCCTTTAATATATATATATTATCGATTTTCTGCACTATTGTAAGAACTGCAACCTTGAAACTTCTGAATATCGTTTCTTATGTCTTTGTCTATAAGTGTATCAAATTTGATTAAAATCGGACCACTCCTACTATAACCCGATTTTTTCGATTATCGATTTTCGATATTTACCGGGGGTACTTCGACACAAAACCTAGCTAAGAACACTCGCAGACGCTTATAGTACAACTGTGTAAAATTTCAAGAAAATCTGTTCGGCCGTTTCGGAGTCCATAGGTAACGGATACACACACACACGTACACACATACACACACAGAGACAAAGTTCCATTTATAAATAAGTTTAGATTTACAAAAAAGGAGTTCCCTCGACGCAGAAAAGTAAAAAATTAACTTTTTTTACTTGGCTTCATAATTTCTATGGGGATGCCAACCAAATTGAAATAACAACAATTCTTGACGATTCTCTAACATGAATATAAAATAAACACAAACATCTGATGTGGTAGCCAAGGTGATTTGTTTTTGAAACGGCTTCCTACACCTGAAATAGCAACAAATATGCAGTATAATTTATTTTGAACTGTCTAAAAATGGTGAACAGTAATAAAAATGTTTTTAGTTATTGTCGTCTTATCTTTTGTGTAGCTGGCCGCTTGTATCCGAGGATGTATTTCTGTTATGTTGGCTACCTAATCCCTGTTGCCCACGCCTACTCAGTTAAATTTTTCTTTGTTCAATACCCACAAAACATCTGTGGTTTATACTGTAACTATGCAAAACAAGCCTCAGTTATAATAAAGTGTGATTTGTAGTTTCAACAAGGTCATCATCCTTAAACCCTCGGTCACGATGACTTCTGACTTCGTGCTAGCGTAACCATCGACGGCTTCTGAACAGTTCCGTCTACCAAATATCATTCAGGAGTCTTGGGTCAACTCGTGGTATGGCTTTCAAGTTTTTAAGTTTTGGGGGTGATAGTGTACTATCAGCGAGTGATAAACAGTCTGGACAAGATCAGCACCCTTAAATCCTCGATCACGATGACTTGTGACTTCGTGCTAGCTAGCACAACCATCGACGGCTAACAAATATTTCCGTCTAGCTAAGCGTATTATCAGCGAAGGATAAACAGTCTGGACAAGATCGGTCACGATGACTTTTAACTTCCGTGCTAGCACAACCATCGACAGCTTCTGAACAGTTTCTTATACGTGATTTAATTTCCAAAACTCGGGCCAACTCGTGGCTTTGTTTGTACAGCAGCACTGCACATTGGGATCTTTGTCTCAAGCCGATATAAAAAAAAATCAGCTTCTAGTCAAATTGACCAATGTGATATACGAACCAGTGTCTAATGGTCAGAATTATGTCTGACCGTAATATATTAATCAACGTTGGTACCTGCAGATATGTTGTTCAAAGGATTCATTAAAGTATGGGATTTATTTTACATTTACACACTGGGATTAACTTTGATCACGGAACGCATTTGCAGATCAACTAGTAAGCTATAGTATTAGGGGAGTTTTAAAATGTCCATACTTAAACGACCAGAGAATTCCTGTTTCTGTGACTTTTATATGTAGAGCACTTTAAGGATCAGGATTGAAGAGCTGTAACTATGTTTATATAAGAGATCAAAATTACGTCCCAATTTGCGTTGTGGCACTAGGAAAGGTTCTAACAGAAGATGGAAAGTGCGATACTGAAAATCGAAGGCGAATTGGCATGGCGAAAGAAGCATTCCAGAAGTTGAGCAAAGTATAAAGAAACAGGACAATTTCACTAGAAACAAAGAGCAGAGTACTGGATTGCTATGTGATGTCAGTTCTTCAATATGGCGGTGAATGTTGGACAACATCTTCGAAGATGAAGGAAAAACTTGAAGCAGCTGAAATGTGGTTCTACAGAAGGATGCTGCGGATATCATGGACCGAGCATGCGAGCAATAATGAGGTTTTGGAAAAGATGGAAACGAAAAGGAAATTAATACTAAGCATCAGGAAGAGACAACTAAAGTTCCTGTGACATGCAATGAGGAAGGAAGGCTTGGAGAACCTTTTACTAACAGGCCAGATAGAGGGAAAAAGAGACAGGGGAAAGCAGCGGATAACATATTTGAAGGACCTAATCAGGTGGATGATGGAACTAGGATTACATGGTGCAACAGAAGAAAGCGTGCTAAGAGCCACCTGGGACAGGGAGATGTCCATGATCGCCTACGTCCTAAAAGAACATGGCACATAAAAGAAGAAGTGCGTTCTGGCGCAATGGATATTGGCTCGGAACGATAAATCGGAAAGCCGAATTCGAATTCACCTTTTATTCGCTGCATTCTCACACCTGCAAATACTCTTGGGAAAGGTATCAATCAGTCGCTTCCCCCTTCAGCTATGGGTTAAATAGCAGGATAAATTAGGTTCTGTAGCTTTGTGTAATATATAACGGTGATGGTAATTGACAGATACATCCGGCAGTAGATAAAGTCAACAAGTGACAACTGGAAAAGCAAAAATGTCGTGGCTGGCCAATGGAGAACAAGCCGTGCGTGGGTGTAAACAAGCATTGCGAGAGTGAAAAGATGTGGGCATATGCGGGTCGCGTGGAAGTTTTAATACTATATAAAATTCAGAATTATGCTTAAAGTGAATTTCCGCTGGTTTCCAACTCCCGACAACTCCTTCGTGTGAGTACAAAACCTTTCAGACTACTCCTCACTTCTACACAAGATTCTTCGTCGAAGAATAAAAATATATTTTCATATATGCGTGTCTCGCGTTTCTTGTCAAGTTTCAGCGGCACTATACTACACTTGGTTCGTAACGAGTCTACCGCAAAAAATTATGGCAACCTACTGCGGGGAAATCTTCTGTCCTGTCAGTCATGAATCTTCTCACTCGTGGTTAGGATTACTTTAGTTTCTCCCATTCTCCAGGTGTCATACGCGTATGACACTTAAGTGAAACGCGTATGACACTTAACTGACTGACGTCCCAATGAAAAATTGGATAAACTAAAGTAATCCTAACCACGATGAGAAGATTCATTTTAATCTACAACTTTTAGTGCCTTAACCGACGATTTTATGAGCCATCAGTCATTATAAATACAGTAGCACTGGCTAATTCAGACGTTTCCCAGTCATAAAAAAAAACTTTCAACCGTCGATCTATACGTTATTGGGGCCTCCTTTCAGGGAAGTTTAGCTTATTTTGACGCTCGATTTCTTTAAAAAGAATCTGAAAACAAACAGAACATTTTAATTTAGAATAAAGAGTGTTTGTGAGTTTCACCTCTTCTCTCGGTTAAAGATGGAAGGTTAAAATTAAGATTAGGATGCGTTTCTAGAATTGATGTGGATGACGTAAAGATGAACAGTAATAAAAATGGATTTGGCGAACAGAGATCAAATTTCGGCTGAGACAGTTTGTGTTTAGTTTATTTTAAACATAACGACCTCTTATATCATAATGTATTCTAACTATAAACAAGATGAAAAAATACTCAAAACCTCATAAGTACTAATATATACAAATATTTTATTTAATCATATCACCCCGAGCAAGGCGGTAACGCCACTGATGTGCAGGGGGCTACATAAGAGAAAAAAGATTAGAGGATATTGAAGAGAAGGACTAACCAGTTAGAAAGAAGCAAGAGAAGGATGGGAATACAGGTGTGAAGACAGTTGCAAAGGTGGAGAGAAAAGAAAGGATATACAGGGCGGTGTGGAAAGAATTAGAGTCAAGTAGTTAAGAGATGAATATTGACCTTGCATTTAAATTCATGGAGGTTGGAAAACAATGATAAGGAAGCGAGTTCCACAGGCGGGAAGTGCGAGAAAAGAAGCTGAAGGAGTAGAATTGTTGTCTGCATTTGGTTGATCAAACTGTGAATGGGTGAGGCCCAGATGCCAGTCTGGTTGCACGAGTAAACACCTGTTGCGGAGGCACCAGTGACTTAAGTTCGTTGGAGCAGAAGCCATAGAAATATTTATAGAACAGACACAGGAAAGCCACATCTAGAAAAAAATGAAACAATCATACTGTACAAAATTTAATAGAACCAACTTACTTGTTCGCAGTAACTCCCTTCTTATAACAACCGCTTTGCAAAACAACAATATTGTTTCTCAATTTAATTGTATTTTAAGTGATTATATCTCTGACAAAGAAGCAACTACTACGCTATCGAGAAGGTTTACATAGTATATGTTCAATTCATCACCGATTGCACAACATTTTAATGAACATTCCTGTCCGCACTCACAATTTAGGGACATATTAATTGACATTACATTCATATCCACCATGAAAATAATAAACAAAATCTTGCTCGAAGACATCTTTATTAAAAAGTTAAAGCAGACACTAAACAAAATTAATTATGGGTTTAGTGTTCTAAAATGCCTATAACAGGTCTTTAAAATATTTAAGTTTTACTTTTACTGATTTTCATTGGGATCAGTTATCGAGCTTTGTCACCTTGCCAATACTCAGCAGATGGCGTGAGACTGTTGCAGTGCTAACCTCAAACGTCTGAGACATTTCTCTCACACTGACGTGGTTTTTTCTCGGCAACTGCTTGCAATTGTTAACAGTCAAGACTCCATGACCGTGCTCTACCGTCTTTATATTCAAGGCTCTTATCATCAGAAACGGAATTTCTGAAACCATCTTAGTACTGTACGAGCACTTGTGGACCCATCTCCACATGCTCCGTTGATATTGGCAGAAATCTGGGAGGCACTGTGCCCAATTTTGAACTCATGCAAGAAAAGTAAACGAAGATCATGTTTTGTCATGTCCCTAATTAAGCGATTCTATGCTTCAAGAATATTTCTGTCTAAAAAGAAAGTTAAAATTATTAAAGAGCACACATTCATTATTAGGCAGACCAAAATTCACCGAATATATACCGTGGATACGATGATAAAATGGCTTTTCAAAATACAACTCTTTGAGTGGCCATTATTTTTGTAACAACCTAATATATACCGTGAATACTATGTTAAAATGGCTTTTCAAAATACAGCACTTCGAGTGGCTATTATTTTTGTAACAACCTAATATATACCGTGAATACTATGTTAAAATGGCTTTTCAAAATACAACACTTCGAGCGGCCATTATTTTTGTAACAACCTAATATATATCGTGAATACGATGTTAAAATGTCTTTTCAAAATACAACACTTCGAGCGGCCATTATTTTTGTAACAACCTAATATATACCGTGAATACTATGTTAAAATGGCTTTTCAAAATACAGCACTTCGAGCGGCCATTATTTTTGTAACAACCTAATATATACCGTGAATACTATGTTAAAATGGCTTTTCAAAATACAACACTTCGAGCGGCCATTATTTTTGTAATAACCTTATATATACTTTTATCCGGGTTTTTACAAACTCAAAATGTATTTTCTAATGTGTATACGTCCGAACATGATTTGAAACTTTTCATTTAGTAACATATTTTCTGGAAATGTTATTAAAGTTAATTTTTGCTCTTGGCACAATCTGCAGACATAACTATTGCTAATCATCCTAATATATATATATATATATATATATATATATATATATATATATAAACTTATTTATAAATGGAACTTTGTGTGTGTGTGTATGTGTGTGTGTGTGTCTGTTTGTGTGTGTGTCTGTTACCTATAGACTCCGAAACGGCTGAACCGATTTTCTTGAAAAATTACACTGTTGTACTATAAGCGTCTGCGAGTGTTCTTAGCTAGGTTTTGTGTCAAGGTACCCCCGATAAATATCGAAAATCGGTAATCGGAAAAATCTTGTTATAGAAGGAGTGGTCCGATTTTAATCAAATTTGATACACTCAGAGAAAAAGACATAAGAAACGATATTCAGAAGTTTCAAGGTTGCAGTTTTTACAATAGTGCAGAAAATAGATAATATATATATATATATATATATATATATATATATATATAAAAGTCAAGATGTTTGTGTGTGTGTCTGTTTATTTGCCTGTATATTTTTTCAGCCCTTTTATTTTAGTTTTTGCATCGGGTTTGGCTCTAAGTAGGTATAAATGTAGTTCTTACTTTCAGCCATGATACCATTTACTCAGAGGACGTATTAAGCCTTCAAAATTCAGTTGACGACGAAAGAAACTTATTTGATATCGATACCAGGAAATCAAAATTTGACTTACATGCATTCATTTTTCTTTCAGTCTACGGTTTCACTTTAACTGGAAACAACTATTGCTTTTTAGTCTTTCGTGCCAACGTCCAAAGAGTCTGAGCTCCAGGACAATGGATTAGTTTTAAAGCTTTCATTACACCCGAGCAACGCCGGGCGCTATAATGCTAGCATATATATATATATATATATATATATATATATATATATATTATCTTACATCTCTTGCACGACTCGAAGTTTAGTGCACTATGCAACCATAATAAGCACCTGATGATTGCATAGTGCATGAAACTTCGACTCATGCTACGGGCATGGGATAATATGTATATCTATTAGTATATATTTTTGTTCTGTTATAATACATTAGCACTGTTTTATTAATACCAGAAATATATCCATATATATATACGTGTACTTACGTGTATATCAAGATGTATAATTATTGATATCTATACCTATATATATCTATACCTATATATAAAAAACGACCGACAAAGAAGATTTTATTAACTTTGTATTTAATCTTTCGAGTATTCTTACATATTTTCATTTTGCTAAAGATAAGGAATGTAAGAATGTTTCATAATTTTTTTTACTTTCCATGCGCTTTCAGTCACTTCACTGGCCATTTTCAAGAATTTTATTTTTCTGATGTTGTTGTTTTATCTTCATGTTTAGACTGTAATGTAATTTTTGAGTTTTTAAAAAGAAGCGATCTTGAGTAGCTGAGCTGTGAGTATCAGATTTTCTAAGCCATTCTTCCGCATTACATGTCCCAGAAACTTCAGTTGTCTGTTCCTTTTGTTAAGTATCAGTTTCCTTTTCGTTTCCATCCTCTATCTGACCTGTGAGTATCAGATTCTCCAAGCCCTCCTTCCTCATTACATGTCCCAGAAACTTCAGCTGTCTTTTCCTGTTGTTAAGTATCAGTTTCCTTTTCGTTTCCATCCTCTATCTGACCTGTGAGTATCAGATTCTCCAAGCCCTTCTTCCTCATTGCATGTCCCAGAAACTTCAGCTGTCTTTTCCTGTTGTTAAGTATCAGTTTCCTTTTCGTTTTTATCCTCTATCTGACCTGTGAGTATCAGATTCTCCAAGCCCTCCTTCCCCATTACATGTCCCAGAAAGTTCAGCTGTCTTTTCCTGTTGTTAAGTATCAATTTCCTTTTCGTTACCATCCGCTATCTGACCTGTGAGTATGAGATTCTCCAAGCCCTTCTTCCTCATTACATGTCCTAGAAACTTTAGCTGTCTTTTCTTGATGTTAAATATTAGTTGCCATTTCGTTTCCATTCTCTCTAGAAGCTACTCTTTGCTCACATGTTTGGTCTATGGGTCTCCACAGCATCCTTCTTTAGAACCACATTTTACCTAATCTTAAAGCCAAATTTCTGTTGGTGATCACAAACATATATTTCTATTTCAGTGCTAGCATGAAATAATATTTATGGAGTTTACACAATGCTTATTTAGTAATAATTGGACGAAGTAATCTAACAATATCAGCATCCTAGGAATATGTGAAACAAGATGGCCTAATAACGGAGATCTCAGTAGCGACACCCACAGGATAATATATGCAGGAGGAAAAAAACACGAAAAAGGGGTCGCTTTAATACTAAACAAACAAGTGAAGAGATGTGTACTTGGATACTGGCAACTGTCAGAGAGAGTCCTCTTGGTTAAACTGCGGGGAAGGCCCCTCAATATAGCTATTATAGTAGTTTATGCACCGACAACTCAAAGCTCAGAGGACGAAATAGAATCATTCTATTCAATACTGGACAGTGCTAAGGCTCAGTGCAAAAGCCAAGAAGTCAGGATAGTAATGGGGGACTTAAATGCAAAGGTAGGTAAAGATAGAGAAGGAGACACGAACGGCAACTTCGGACTAGGAGAGCGCAACGAAAGAGGAGAAAAATGGATCCAATGGTGCTCAGCCAATGACCAGGTCATTACTAACACCTGGTTCCAAGAACACCCACGACGTTTATGGACATGGAGAAGCCCAGGAGGGGACACGAAGAACCAAATAGATTACATAACTATAAACAAGAGATTCAGGAACGCAGTAGTCCAATGCAAAACGTACCCAGGTGCTGACTGCGGAAGTGACCACGTCCCAGTCATCTGCAAACTAAAAGTGAAACTCCGAAGACTGAAGAAACCCAGCATAACACCAAGACTGCAATACGACACACTAGAGGATGATCTCACCCTGCAGAAAGAATATAATAACAGCGTAAAAAAGAAATATGAAGAACAAATTGGAAAAGGATACTCAAAATGGGAGTCACTAAAAGAAGCAATGGTGACCTCAGCGAACAACATAGCCCCAAAGGAAATCAGACGAAGAAGAAAAAATGAGTGGATGACCGAAGAGATCCTCCACATGATGCAAAGGAGACAAAAAATAACGCCAAGACACGGAACAGAGTACAAAAAACTTCACAGGGAGATAAGGAACAAATGCAGACAAGCCAAAGAGGAATGGCTCAACAACAAATGTGCAGAAGTAGAGAGACTGAGCAGGAACAACAAAGCAGAAATGCATAAAGAGATAAGAGAACTGACAGGACAAAAAACCTGTTCCTCAACAGGATGCATAAAATCCAAGGAAGGGACAATCATAGTAGAGAAAGAGGAAATACTCCAGCGATGGGAAGAATACATAAAGGATCTCTTTGGCGACAAGAGAGAACAACCGAGAATACACAAGGAGATGGATGGACCGGAAATACTAAAATCCGAAGTGGAAGCGGCAATGGCCAAAATGAACAGAAATAAAGCACCTGGCCCAGATGGCATAGTGATAGAGCTGCTGACAGCCTTAGAAGAGTATGGCATAGAAAAGATTACCGACATCATAAACGAAATTTATAGCAGCGGAATAATACCAGACGACCTATGCAAGTCGATATTTATAGCACTGCCGAAGAAACCAGGTGCAAACGAGTGTGAACTACACAGAACTATCAGCTTAATGAGTCACATTACAAAACTGATTGTCAGAATCCTGATGAATAGAGCGAGAAGCAGAATCAGGCCAGAGATAGGACAGGAACAGTGCGGGTTCGTCAAAGACACTGGAACAAGGAACGCCATATTCATGATTAGGATGCTCTCTGAAAGGGCATTACAAATGAAGAAAGACTTGTACCTATGCTTCATTGATTACGCGAAAGCATTCGACAAAATACGACACAAAGAATTGATGGAAATGATAGGAAACCTCGACATTTTCGGCAAAGATATAAGAATAATCAAGAATCTCTACTGGCAGCAAACGGCCTGCATACGGACAGGTAACGACCTCAGTAGATACACAAAGATAGAAAAAGGCGTAAGACAAGGCTGTGTCTTTTCACCGGATTTGTTCAACCTATACAGCGAGAATATTTTGAGGACCCTAGATGACACACCAGGATTTATTATTGGAGGCCACAACCTGAACAACATAAGATACGCGGACGATACAGTACTGATTGCGGACACGGAAAGGAAACTGCAAGATCTCATACAGAAAGTAGCAGTGGAGAGTGACAAGATGGGACTACAAATAAACTTTAAGAAAACTGAGTGCATGGTCATCAGCAAAAGATACAACCCAAAATGCCAAATACAGGTGGGGGATAACAGAATCAAACAAGTCCAAGAATTTAAGTACCTAGGAAGTGTTCTAACAGGAGATGGAAAGTGCGACACGGAGATCCGAAGGCGAATTGGCATGGCAAAGGACGCGTTCCAGAAGATGAGCAAAATACTAACACACAGGAAAATCTCAATAGAAACGAAGAAAAGAGTGCTAGACTGCTACGTGATGTCAGTTCTTCAGTACGGCTGTGAATGCTGGACAATATCATCGAAAATTAGGACAAAACTGGAAGCGGCCGAAATGTGGTTCTACAGAAGGATGCTACGGATATCGTGGACTGAGCATACAAGCAACGACGAAGTGTTAGAAAGAATGGCAACAAAAAGGAAATTGATGCTGAGCATCAGGAAGAGACAACTGAAGTTCCTGGGACATGCAATGAGGAAGGAAAGCCTGGAGAACCTGATACTGACTGGTCAGATAGAAGGAAGGAGAGACAGAGGAAGGCAGCGGATAACATATTTGCAGGGCCTGATCAGGTGGATGACGGAACGGGGGTTGCCAGGAGCAACAGGAGCAAACATACTAAGAGCCACAAGGGATAGGGAGACGTGGAGATCCATGATCGCCTACGTCCTGAAGGGACAGGGCACATAGAAGAAGAAGAAGAATCTAACAATTTCGATAATGAAACTAACCAACCGAGTTCAAATTCCACCGAAGGAAATTAACACTAGCGAAGGATTTACTTAGCACAAATGTCCTTGAGAAAAAAAATAGGAATCACTCGGCTCTCTCTATTCTTCTATTCTGTCCCATTGCCAAATTTGCCAATTTAAAAATGTCTCATCACTTGTAAGCTAGTTGGTAGAAAAGTATGTATGAGAGAGCGAACTTCCAGCAAACCACTCTCCCAGAACAAACTTGCTTTCCAGACAGCTGTTTTACTAAAAAAGTGCTACTTCACCAATTGCTAAACTTGACAGGATCCAGATAACTGATGGTAGGTGGTACTAAACTTAGCTTCCAGGCATAAAGTTAAAAGAGTGGTGTAACTAGTTGAAATATGCAGCTGGAAATGCCGATGAAGCTGAACAATTGTTGCCATTAGTCCTATGCACCGATGGGATACCCACTTTGTATGGACATGTGCCGTTTACCTTTCGAGTAGAAAAAAATGGCTAAATATCATAACAAGTGATTAGTATGACGCAAGGCGGCAGTACTCAGATAATCGTGACGAACGAATCCACAATACTAACATTGAACTATTTACATTATATAGGTTTGGTTTGGTTATTGGATTTTTTGGCATGTCAACTTCTATTTAGGTCATTTTATGCCAAAGCTTTGTTTATTTATGTATCCAGGGTAGTTATTTATATATATAAAAGGCAATCTGTGAGTCTGTGTGTGGCTGTTCCCTATGCACGCCTACATTTTTTAAACTACGCCATTTAAACTTTCTAGGGACACGTATCTACAGGGAAGCCAGGTCGACACATACTTTTTGAGTTTAAGTTCAGCAATTTTCCCTTACGCACTTTTTGGCCAATGGAGCCGATTGTTTACATTTACTCCGTAAAACATCTAAGATCTAAGACGGTTGTTAAATTACGTCACAGAAATCAAATCACACGTGTCAAACGTGACTAAAATATTTTTTATTAAAAAAAAAATGATCCTTTATATTTAATTTTTATTCCGACGTTTTAAAAATTCATTTGGTCAACAAAAAAATGTGAATATTTTTCCTCGCAATTTTGAAACAAAAGAAATATTTTACAAAAAAAGTGTTTTTACAAACAAAAAACAAAATATGTAAAATAAAATGTGACATCTTCTCCTACTACTAAAATGTTCTGAGTTGCCCGGGCAACGCCGGGCTATGATGCTAGTTCTGTATAAAAGGTTAGGAAGTTGTTGGGTTTTATGATCTGTTCTTATTTTTTTTCTTTATAAATTGCTTTATCTTGTGATTGTTTCTGAAGTGTATATCTGCATACCTACATGTATGCGCGTGCATATATATGTATATACATATGTATACATTTATATATACATACATATACAATATTTGAAAGTATTATATTTTGTAGAGGATCTTGATTTCTTTGAAAAAGTTGTATATTTCATATGTGTCTGTATTTTTAAAAATTTCTTTTAAGCTTTTCCCACTGAAATATTTTTGTCTTATTTTAGTTATGGTTTTACATTCCAGTAGGATATGTTTTATTGTAATTAGGTTTCCACAACTGCATTTTGGTGGATTTGTCTTTTTTAATATATAAGAGTGAGTTATGTATGTGTGTCCCATATGTATTCTAGTTATGATGACTTGTTTTTTCCGAGTGTTTCCAAGCTTTTTTCCCCATTTTCCTATTTTAGGTTTGATTTGAAATAATTTATTTCCGGTTTGTTTTTTTCATGATTTTTACCATTTATCTTTTATATATTTATTTATTTTTGGTTTTAAGTCCGTTTCGGGAATTTGAAGATTTTCATCTAATAACATTTTTAAAGATAATTTAGCATCAATATCTACCTTGTCTCCTTCTTGGATCCCAACATGGCTTGAAATCCAACACTATTTACATTGTTCCGACACGAAACCAGATTTTTTTTATGTTGGTCTGAAAGTGACAACGTGCCATTCAAGGTTAAGGAAAATGTATCTAATAACAAAAACAATGATTTAGTTCACTTTAAAGAACTTCTCATTGGGCTTCGCATATTCATCTCTTCTACTTAAATGCGTTCTTTTGGGCCCCTCTTCTTGCTGATGACCATGCACTCTGGTCAACCAAAAAGTCTTTTATTATAACTCCCCTACCCACGAAAGAGTCCAGTTCTCTATTCTTTGTTTCCAACAAAATTTTCCTGATTCTTAATAATCTGCTTAGCTTTTAAATTGCGACCTAGGCCACGCCAATGCGACATCGGATCTCAGTGTCGCATTTTCTGTCCTCTATGTACAAACCAGCATCTACACTAGGCTTATAACGAGGGCTTTTTTATAATCTGATCCATGTATTTATGGACTATTTCAGTGGTATAAATAAACAAACTTATCAAAGCATTACCCTTGTTTATAAAGTGAATTAGTCAATTTAGTGCCATACGTGATGCACGCTATGGGCGATCATGTCTCAAAAGAGATATAACTGACTGGGCAGAAAATTATCCTACTAGTAGGTTGCCATTGCTTTCTGCGGTAGAGTGATTGCCAACCGAGGCTATAGAACTCAATCTGTCCTATTATTTTTGTTTCAAAATTACGGGGGAAAATATTTACATTTTTTTTGTTGACCAAATAAACTTTTAAAACGTCGGAATAAAAAAATATTTTAATCGCATTTGACACGTGATTTGATTTTTGTGACGTAAAACGTCGGAATAAAAAATTAAATATAAAGGCTCATTTTTTTTTTAATAAAAAAATATTTTAGTCGCGTTTGGCACGTGTGATTTGATTTCTGTGACGTAATTTAACAACCATCTGAGATCTTAGATGTTTTACGGAGTAAATATAAACAATTGGTTCCATTGACCAAAAAGTGCGAAAGGGAAAATTGCTGAACTTAAACTCAAAAAGTATGTGTCGACCTGGCTTCCCTGTACATTTGTGTCCCTGGAAAGTTTGAATGGCGTAGCTTAAAAAATGTAGGCGTGCATAGGGAACAGTCACACACAGACTCACAGATTGCCTTTTATATAGATAGATTAGGGAGACAGTGTTTTAGTTCACTGCAAAGTAATCCTCATCGGCTTTCTCATATTTTTCCTTCTATTTTCCAAACGCAAAAAAAGAAACTTTTTTTTTATGTAGGATTACCATCAGCTGTAGCATCACTTCCTCCTTAATTCTATCCCATGTTTGAAATCCCTCTTTTAACAGGTATTTTAGCATTGGTAAAGTCAGACTTCACGAAGGGCCAAATCTGATCTGTAAGGAGCAGAAGCTGACAGATGTGGGCGGTGTGCTGTTTTGAAAACATTGATAATGGATAAAAGGTTATATTTGTTATGAAGAATGGGACGTTCACAAAATATACAAACTCATTCAGTAGCGACTCACCTCCTTCTGAGTATTCCCAATTGTGATTGGACGCCTATGCGCACTAAGGTCGTCTTTGATTGGATGCCAAGAAACATCATGGCTGCACAACTGGCTCTAGACGTATAATTTTTTTTTAATGATTTCTGACCAGATCACGTACGTAGATATATTTGTGTTCACTTACATTCATACGAATCAGTTTTTTAAATGATAAGGAAACATAAATCGATAATAATGTTGATAAGAAACCTTTTATGTGTTTAGGCTAATATATTTGTTTCAGTGTGGAAACGTTTAGCTGCGTCCATATTTCTTGCTTCGAAAATCGAATGTACGTGTCTAACGTACGTTCTCTAAGTTTTTATTGCACACTTGCCAAAGCTTTTAGGGTGTATTTATATTTGTTGATTTTTATGCAACTAAAAAGACTTTTTGGAAAAAAATTGTAATGTGTTTACGAAGTTTTCCTTGGCTTCTTATTGCAAATGCACCAACGACTGTTTGTAATTTCTCTCGTTTTCTGGAGTAACAGTTTTTACTTTTAAGCCTATATTTCCTGACTTGCCTTTTTAACAGAATTTTTATTTTATTTAAAGAAAACAAAAAACACAAAATTGCCTGAAAATTTTAATGGCGGTTCTTTTTTTATTTCCTTTTTCTCCGGTTTTCCCTGAAATGTGTTTCTTTTTTTTTTTTTTTTTTACTCTCAGATCCCAGCACAATTAATTGATATCTGATCGATAAAAGTGAAAAAGGAAAAAGAAAACAAGGTTTGAACACGTCTTGTCAGTCTGTCTTGACTATTAATATTTACTCAGCACATCGATGAAATTCGAAACTAACCAATGAAAATCGAAAACAGGGTGAAACACAAATTTCTTACACATTGTTACACAGCGACATATCATAAAATCAGTATTTAATAGATTTGTATTAGTGCGACATAAAGACAATTCAGTACAGGAGAATTTGTATGACGGTCTCTTGTATGTTTTACTCGTAAAGACCTTATCTATGATTGAAGAGACACAACTATCTGAAGAACAAACTCATATATATATATATATATATATATATAATGAATTATTGTGAACATTATTTTTATCGATACTCGTATTTAAGTAGATATTCTGTTTTTAATTAAACACTATTTTTATATCTACCGGCCTGATTATTTACGATAAATTTTTATTATGAAAATGTGTGTTATCCAGCAGGATTCGAACCTGCGACCTCTATTACATAGGGGAAGCGTACCATTTGATCTGGTACCGTCTTGACCACTCGACCATGGATAGCCTCTTGATCAGACGAGGTTTTTATCATGCTCATATAACACAATTTTCGATTTTACCGTAAACAAGCATATCTGCTCTGAAATGTATCGTAATGTCAACAAATGTAAACATGTTACGGAAATTAACGAATTTTAACGAAACTTGGTTATAAATACGAGTATCGGTAAAAATAATGTTCAAAATAATTCATTACAAATTGTCGGTTGCTTATAACCAAGTTTCGTTAAAATTCGTTAATTTCCGTAACATGTTTATATATATATATATATATATATATATATATATATATATATATATATATATATATATATATACACACTACCGGTCATAATTATTAAGCCATCCCAGTTTTTTAAAAGAAATGATGTATTTCATACTATTGTTAGTATTTATTGCCAAGTGGATAATTCTGAATGAAAATAGAATGTGTCTTTTTTTATTACTTTGCAAGATTTTACAAGACAAGGAAGCAAAGATGAACTCGTCCGAATCACCCTAATTTTTTTTTCATTCTCTCATTGATGGAACGGCAATTTAGGTAATCATTAAATATTTATAAATTTATTTGATGCACATGTTATTGTGCAGTATTAACAAAAGAACCATTCTGTTTTCATTTACAATTATTCACTTGGCAATAAATACTAAAAACTAGTATGAAACGCATCATTTTTTAAAACACATAGTTGGCCTAATAATTATGGCCGGTAGTATATATATATATATATATATATATATATATATAGTGCACAAGTATTAGAACAAGAACTATTTTATCTTTTATAAGGCATCAAAATAAAGTTTAAAATCACCCCTGTCCTAACACATTTGCATATTACCGGTATTGTGCAAAAGTATTAGGACATGGGTGATTTTCCCAAAAACCCTACTGAAATTCAAATACAGGGTGAAAAGCCAAGTAAATTGCTAATAAATATTGATTATTTAAAACTAGGTGTAAAAGAAATGTATTAAAAAGAAGTTATATTTAATTTTTCCTATTTTCTATTCAAGAAGTTATTTTGAAACTACTCATTATTCTATTAACCTTGGATATGACTGACTTTTTTCTTATTCCCCCTCTCGAGTTGATAAATCTAATTTAGTTTAATTAAACTGTTTATTTTCTGTCAATATGCCTCATAAAATATAAAATAGTTATTGTCCTAATACTTTTGCACAGTACTGTATATTAATGTATACTTGAACAGTAACCTTTCATTCAAACATCTTTCATTATATACGAACGACAAGGAAGTTTTAACTGATTTTTAATCAACTTATTTTCTAGCATCCTTTCCTTTGTCTACTTTCTTGAAGATAAAAAATTATAAAATTCTTTAAAAACAAATTTAAAAAGTGTCTATAAATTTTATCGAGCAAATCGCTTTCAACCACTTCTATAGCCATTTTCAATGGTGTTTATGTTTCTGATGTTCTTATTTTTCCTTAAGTTTTGTCTGTTACATTGTAATTTATTTTGTGTAATATTTATAGAAATACGCAACCATTGTTTCGACCTTTTCTGTTTCGTCAGATGAATTGTTATGAAAAAACCGAAATGGTCAAAACCATGGTGCGTAACCGGCTGATCTTCCTTTATATATATATATATATATATATATATATATATATGGGGGGGGTTGTATGTATTTAGGCAGCGAATTTTCTTTTAAACATGTCAGATTAAATAAATTCCAAACATTATGTTTGCTTATTTTTAATACAATCCGTTCACACTCACGCACAATGTTACGCGTATTACAATCAAAAGATGTCAGAAATGAGCTGTAACGCTGACATGTTATTTTTATTGATTTCTCAAGGCACCCAAGTACTTTCAACCTCTTTCCGAGATCATCTTCAGGGGTGTGAGTTATCGAGTATAATGAAAATACTTACATCAATAAAGAGATCACATTTTGGAATAGAAAATAAAGATTATATAGTGTAAGTAAATTATGAAGATAGTAAGGTTAATACTATAAAATGTTTACAATTTACTATAGTTTTTACCCGAGGATAAAACTCCGGAGAATGAAGAAGCCTAGCAAAGCACCAAGACTGAAATACAACACGCCTAATACACCTAAACCTGCAGAAAAAATACACTAACAGTGTGAGAAAGAAATATGAAGAACATATTGGAAAAGGACACTCGAAATGGGGCTCACTTAAGGAAGCGATGTGTCATCAGCAAACAATATTGCCCCAAAGGAAATCAGACGCAGAAGAAAAAACGAGTGGATGGCTAAAGAGATTCTCCACATGATGCAAAGGAGACAAAAATAACGCCAAGATATGGAAGGGAATACAAGAAACTACACAGGGAAGCAAGGAACAAATGCAGACGGGCTAAAGAGGAATGGCTCAACAACAAATGTGCAGAAGTAGAGAGACTGAGCAGGACCAATAAAGCAGAGATGCATAAAGAGATAAGAGAACTGACAGGATAAAAAACCTGCTCCTCAACAGGATGCATAAAATTCAAGGATGGACGATAATATTGGAGAAAGAGGAAATACTCAAGCATTGGGAAGAGTATAGAAAGGATAAAGAGAAAATTACAGAAATAATAAACGAAATTTATAATACCAGACAACCTATGCAAGTCAATTTTTATAGTAGTGCCAAAAAAAGCCAGGTGCAAAAAAGTGCAAACTACACAGATCTATCAGCTTAATGAGTTACATTACAAAACTGATTGTCAGAATCCTGATGAATAGAGCGAGAAGAAGAATCAGGTTAGAGATAGGACAGGAACAGTGCGG
This sequence comes from Ascarosepion bandense, assembly GCA_037127315.1. NCBI lineage: Eukaryota > Metazoa > Mollusca > Cephalopoda > Sepiida > Sepiidae > Ascarosepion > Ascarosepion bandense. The sequence goes on from JBBBDQ010000709.1 coordinate 3,222,902, forward strand.
GTTCGTCAAAGACACTGGAACAAGGAACGATATATTTCTGATTAGGATGTTCTCCGAAAGGGTAATACAAATGAAGAAGGACTTGTACCTATGTTTTATTGATTATGCGAAGGCATTCGACAAAATACGCCACAAAGAATTGATGGAAATTCACAGCAACCTCGACATATTTGGGAAAGACATCAGAATAATCAAGAATCTCTACTGGCATCAAACTGCCTGCATACGGACAGTTAACGAATTCAGCAGATTCACAAAGATAGAAGGGGGCATAAGACAAGGATGTGTCTTTCACCGGCTCTCTTCAACTTGTACAGCGAGAATATTTTGAGGATTATAGATGATACACCAGGCTTTGTTATCGGAGGCCACAATTTGAACAACATAAGGTATGCAGATGATACAGTGCTGATTGTAGACATGGAAAGGAAACTACACGACCCCTTACAGAAGGTAGCTGAGGAGAGTGACAAAAAAGGATCACAAATAAACAAGAAAACTGAATGCATTATCATCAGCAAAAAGAACAACCCAAAATGCCAAATGCAGATGGGGGATACTAGAATCAAGCAAGTACAAAAATTTAAATACCTAGGAAGTGTTTTAACAGGAGATGGAAAGTGCAACACAGAGATCCAAAGGCGAATTAGCATGGCAAAGGACGCGTTCCAGAATCTGAGTAAAGTACTAAGACACATGACAATTTCGCTAGAAACAAAGAAGAGAGTGCCAGATTACTATGTGATGTCAGTTGTTCAATCCGGCAGTGAATGCTGGACAATATCATCGAAGATGAGGAAAAAATTTGAAGTAGCGGAAATGTGGTTTTACAGAAGGATGCTAGGATGCTGCGGATATCATGGACCGAACATATGAGCAATGATGAGGTTTTGGAAAGAATGGTAACGAAAAGAAAACTAATAGGGTGCATCGGGAAGAGACAACTGAAGTTCCTGGGACATGCAATGAGGAAGGAGGGCTTGGAGAACCTGATACTAACAGGCCAGATAGAAGGAAGGAGAGACAGAGGAAGGCAGCGGATAACATATTTGAAGGGCCTGATCAGGTGGATGACGGAACGAGGGTTGCGTGGAGTAACAGGAGAAAACATTTTAAGAGCCACCAGGGTTAGGGAGACGTGGAAAGCCATGATCACCTACGTCTTGAAAAGATAGAGCACATAGAAAAAGAAGAAGAAGCAGGATTGTAATGTTAATTCTTTCATATGTTTACAATTTCGTGTAATTTTATGCCTTTGATTTAGTAATATGATTTCATGCCTTTGATTGAGTAATCTGTCATTTTTCATATACTTTATAATTTCCATTTGCTCTTGGAGAGGAAATATGATTCGTTCACCAATTTAGAGATCCTAGTTTGTTTGAAAATTTTTCATTTAACCTTTTTAATTTCTATAAAATGAATCACGAGGAGTACAAAGCTGTAATAAATAAAAATGAATAACTATAAAAAAAGTCAACATGAAACATTCTAATTGCATTAATACAATTAACAATTAGGATAAACTAATTAATCACTGATAAATTCAAACTCAGTAATAGAGTTTCAAAAATGACTACGAAGTAGGCTTATGTATTATTAAAAGATCAAAAACCTGAATTGCACCGAAAATGACCGACTAGAATTATCAACCCAAATCAGAGATTGGCAAAACCAGTAAAGTAATATTAGAACAAGTCAACCTGCAAATAAATAACAGCGGATTTCTACTTCTGAAATGATCGACTGATTTAAGAACCACAATGACTAAAACAATTGTACTTTTCTTCAATTTGATGTCGTGGATTTTTGTCCATATATAGCTAAGGATTTCTTCCATTTGGCGCTGGATTTTGCTGAATTTTATTCAGATATTTCAAAATAATTTTGATCTGCAGAAAGTCAGTTTTTATCTAAACTTCTTTATAAATGGAACTTTGTGTGTGTGTGTGTGTGTGTGTGTGTGTGTGTGTGTGTGTCCGTTAACTATAGACACCGAAACGGCTGAACCGATTTTCTTGAAAATTTACACAGTTGTACTATAAGCGTCTGCGATTGTTCTTAGCTAGGTTTTGTGTCGAGGTATCCCCGATAAATATCGAAAATCGAAAAAATCGGGTTATAGAAGCAGTGGTCCGATTTTAATCAAATTTGATGCACTCATAGACAAAGACATAAGAAACGATATTCAGAAGTTTCAAGGTTGCAGTTCTTACAATAGTGCAGAAAATCGATTATATATATATATATATATATATATATATATATATTTAGTATATCGAGGCAGCAAGTAATGTTCTAAACATATGCTATTAAATATAAGAGACAATGAATGTCTGTTATGTTTAAACATGAGCCGTTCTAAACGTCGTATTTTTGCTTTAATTTCAGTTGAAAATAAAGACAAAAATTCTCCAACATTTAGATAATTATTTATTGATTTGCTTCTAAGCTTTCGGCTCACATGAGCCATCTTCAGAGAGGTAGTTTAAACTGAAATATTATAAAATCCACCATCACCGACGATTTTATTTTGTGTTGACATAAAACTCCGCTTGGCAACGGCAATAGTTACCAAAAATAATAAACGCAGTTCTTAAGTTTGCGATGCGGTTTTATGACGTCACACAGTGGGATAGCGCGAAATGACAACAAAACCATCTAGTCAAATGCAATGTAATATGTTATTTCCTGTTTTAAAGTTGATTTTATTGAGTGTTGGTTGTTTTGATTTGATGTACATGGCCTCCAATATCTGCAGGTTCCTCTTACTGTGTGTATGAGTAAGGATCACCGTATTTTTTACCAAAATCTGTCTGATATTACCTACATGTTTATGTTTTTCAGAAAAATGTTATTTAATAGTACTCTGATCAGAAAAATGACATGTAAGTCTACGGGAGAGCGTGGTTGTAGTAAAACCAATATATGTACTAGGTTTTTGATTAGTATCAGAGATGCAATCTCTGAATAGGCATGTAAATTGGTACACTACATTGGTTTTTTGTAAAGAATTTAGTTTAGTGCTTGTTGGGTTATTATAGACTATGAGGTCAATTGTTTTAAACTTTTTATAATATATAATGAGTTTAATTTGATTATTACTTTCGACTGGTTTAACATTTCTACGTATTATATTTTTGAGAGTTTTTTTCATCTTGTTTATAATTATTATGTATTTGGTTGCAATAGTATAAGTTAATAGTGTTATGTTTATTTTGATGTAAACCATTATTATTAATATTATCATTATTGTTAGAGCTATTGTTAATTTTATTGAGATACATTTTAATTTGTTGATCAATAACGGAGTTAGGAAATCCATTATTGACTAGTGTTTGCTTAATGTTGTGTAATTCTTTATAAAATATAGATTTGGAAGAAGATATCATTTGTGTGCGTTGAAGTAAGTTTTTTATAACAGCTAACTTATATCGTTGGGGGCGTTCACTATTATAATTAAGAAGACACGAATTTATGCTAGTTGGTTTCCTATATAGAGAAGTAGTAAATTTATGTGTGCTAGAATCAATGAATACATATATATATATATAAAAGGCAAGTTGTTTGTGTGTGTGTGTGTCTGTTTACCTGCCTGTATGTCTGTATTTTTTCAGTCCTTTTATTTTAGTTTTTACTTCGGGTTTGGCTCTAAGTAGATATAATTGTAGTTCTTAGTCTCAGCCATGATACCATTTTCTCAGAGGACTTATTTAGCCTTCAAAATTCAGTTTACGACGAAATAAAACTTATTTGATATCGATAGCAGGAAATCAAAATTTGACTTACATCCATTCAATTTTCTTTCAGTCTACGGTTTCGCTTTAACTGGAAACAACTATTGCTTTTTAGTCTTTCGTTCCAACGTCCAAAGAGTCTGAGCTCCAGGACCATGGATTAGTTTTAAAGCTTTCATTACACCCGAGTAATGCCGGGCTATACTGCTAGTTTACAATAATGAAGAGTGGATTAAAATTTGACTGATAATAGTTTCAGATTTAGCTGGATTGTTTATTCTGTACAACCTCACTGCATATATTTTTTATAATCATTTCACCCCAAGCAAGGCAGTACTGCCACTGGTGCGCAGGGGGTTACATAAGAGGAGAGTGATGAGAAAGAGGAACAAGTTACAGGGGTTGTCAGAGAATGGGTAAAAGAAGGATGAGAACACTGATGTGAAGCGCGCTGCATGAATGTAGAGCGGAAAGGGAGAAGACCTTAATACAATGGTTGTCAGAAAAAACATATGAGTCAAAGAGATAATAGATAGCAATTGACATTGCATTTAATATCTTGGAGATTGTCATGGACGCAAGTATATGGAAGGGATCCACGGGTAGTCAGAAGCTGTTAGAGTAGAAGTTGCGGTTACATTTGATCGGTTTCACTGTAAAAGGGTGTGACCTAGCGGCTAGTCTAGTAGCTCGAGTAAATTTATGCAGAGCGGGCACCAGGGAGCTAAGCTCTTCGAAGCAGAAGCCGTGAAAGTATTTGTAGAAGAGACAGAGGGAAGCCGCATTACGTCGGTGAGAAAATGACTGGGATTGAGCTGCCAGGTCGGTATCAAATGCACTGGAGGTTCTCTGTTGGATTTTGTCTAGAATCCCTAAATGAGTAGCAGAGGCACCCGACCAAATGTGACAGCAGAATTCAATGCACGGGCGAATGGAAGATTTATATATGTGCAAGATGCACTTTTATCGAACAATTGTTTAACTAAATCTCTTGTCTAAATATTATCTACCGCTTCAGTAGAAAATCCAAGGGTTTCTATAGTTTATATTGGTAATACAATAAACCATTATAAAAAACGTTTTTAAAATAATATGCCATCTTTTCTTTTTTCTTTTCCTTTTCTTCGTTTTTCATCTTAATTTCTGATCTTTTCTCCCCTCTTTCTTTCTCTCTTCTTTAATATTATTTTATCTCGTACGAAAAAATTTAAAAAGGGAAGTGTCGTTCTTAAAAGAAATCTTTTTAAATCCAAACGTTTATTACCATCACCGTTAACTACCGGATGATATGTTGTTCTTTCAATGTCGAAACAAAATTTTGTAGAAGTTTGTAACTTTCACATGTTCTAAAGTAATAATTAAGAGTAAATATTCATTTCTCTATTTTTATATTGAGCACTATTTTCAATTAATGTTTTAAATGTTGCAATTATTTTCTTTGTTCTTATTCATTTGGTCATATATATATATATATATATATATATATATATATATATAGTCATCTGCATACAGATCTGTTTCGCTGGATCACAACTCGTCAGTACGGTTAGACATCCGATTGCTTTTAACCCAGGATTGAAACCCGACCGAATTGGCGTCAGTCGGCGATTCTACCACTAAGCTATGGGCGCTCGGTAGAAGAAGGCAGACTTTTAGCGTATGATGTAGTTAGAGTGCTCTTATTCATTACTGAATGAGTATATATAAATGAAGACAGACACGTTATTCCATGGTTAAGCAAAGTATGGACCTATTTCAGGCGAACCATCATCAGTTTCTATCTTTATTATACAGAAGATTTTGTATAAGAAAGACGGAAGCTGATGATGATTCGCCTGAAATAGGTCTATATTTCTATTTGCCCATAGAATAACGTGTCTGTCTTAATTTTTATATATATTTGCTCTATATGTATTTATATACATATATATTTAGAGCTCTCCTAGAGAGCTATCATACCACTTTGGGTTCTTCTATATCTACACCGCATGTTTTTAGATAGATAGATAGATAGATAGATAGATAGATAGATAGATATTGTATTAAAGAACTATTACGTCGATTTCGACGCATGAGGGCCCAACAGGTGTGTTTTAGAACAAGACCGCCAGACATGTCACTCGTACGATTTATTTCGAGTAGCTCCTGAAGAATTATCCACACATTTCTGTTGAAATTATAAAAGAGAAATATTGTGCTTCAAAGACTCTAAAAAGCCCTCCTCAGATTTTAATTCAGGTATTTTTTTTACCCTAAACTGATTAACATCTAAAGCGAGTGACACTTACACACACAAGCAGGCACACATGCACACACACACGTATATGCACCAACACACATAAATCCACACACACTCACACACACACACACATATATATATATATATATATATAGAGAGAGAGAGAGAGAGGGAGGTAGGAGAAGTGTGAGAAGCAGTGAAGTGTAGAGGTAGTATTATTCTTCTTCTTCTTATTATTATTATTTGCATTTTGTATAATACATTAAGTTGTCCTTAATGTTATTTGTGTCGTTACACGTGTTTCGAGTCCAAATTTGACTCTCTTCAGGTGAATAAAATTGTGAATTGACATGTCGAGATCTGTTTTGGATCGGATCTCAATATGTAAAATCACAAATTTATTCGCCTGAAGAGAGTCAACTTTGAACTCGAAACACGTGTAGTGACACAAATGCAATTATGGGCATTTATGTATAAATGTATTGATTTAACGCGTAGATAATAGATGTTGGAAGGAAATAGTTCAGACGAAAGTCATGAGAGTTCAGGATTAATGGTGATATATATATATATATATATATATATATATATATATATGTATGTGTGTGTGTGTTTCTTTTCTGACATTCAATCCATATTTACAGAAAATAACGTTTAAACAAAAACGTAGAGAGAATTTGAAAATCGGCACTTGAAATTCTTTTTCATTTTCATCTCAGCGTACTATTAGACCTCTGATACACGTTGAAAACGTGGAATGCCTCTGTGTCTTGAACTAACTAGAGTAGCTAATCGTCCACCTAACAAACTTTCAAGCCTTATAATCCATGCATATTAACAGTAAAATATAAGATCAATATATGTAATAAAGCAGTCGGCAAATGTATCAACCTCACGATCTAAAAAAAGAGAGCAAAATTGCTTTGTAACAAAAAAGGGAATCGTGAAAACTGTCTTGTAAAAAAGTTAATGTTGCTGACGCGACGTAACGCAATCCGATCGCAGTGAGTCTGCGCAAAGGAATCGCGCGAATAATCGATTAGCAGCCATATTTGTTTAACAGAGAGAAATCTATTTGACTTTATCGCATCACTTGAATCGTGAAGTAAATAAAAAAAAATGAACGGATTAAAAAACAAGCCGATGTTAGAATTTTGATTGTCAAGAGAATGTAATCGATGTATAGACATAATTGAAACTAACAGAAAAAATACACCAAAAGAAATCTCCCCATCACTTAAATTTTGTGATGAATTATTTTCATTATGTAAAGATTCTATTTTGTTGTTAAAAGACATTTCAGCCGATATATTTTGTCCTTGCTGCTTTATCTAAACGAGATTGCAAATTTTCTTCATTGGATAACCTTTTCGTTCGATTAATTTATTTGTTTTTATTTCGTCGATATATTATCCAGTTTGTCTCATCATCATGAGATATCCCAAGATTCTCATCTCCTGTATCAAGTTGTTTAAGAAAGGTTGATGGTTAACAATATCTTCACGCTAGTGATTGTTAATAAATTTAATTCTCATTAAATCATCCGCTACACAAACCAAACTTACGAATATTTCTGCTTCTTTTCCTGTTACGAAACAAATAAATTAATAATATTATATATATGTGATGTGGTAATGTTGTAACCTTGAAAAGGAGTTGCGAACAAAGATTTATTGAGGTTGGCTATCCCTTGGTGAGTACGAACATTTTTGTCGCCAATTTGGTGTGGATCCGATAGTGGGGTCACGAAAGAATAACTCGGACAACGGATAATAGGTTTAACATATTGTATTTAACAAGGAAAATATAACTACACTCCTACCTGGCGGGCTGCTCCCGGAACTACTGTATTTACTAGCCTTCCCACGCAAGGCCGGATGTGACACATGGTCATTTTATAGTGGGTATTCCCGGCCATATAGCTGGGCCAAAAAAAATGTCTGTCTATTTTTACCGAGTCGTGGTTCTACCCTTCGGCGGAACCACGACTGGGTTTGTGCTCTCTGTCCGAAGGCAGAGAACTGACAGTGTCATAGTAGCAGCGGCAAATGCCGACTGGAACTACTGTATTTACTAGCCTTCCCACGCAAGGCCGGATGTGACACATGGTCATTTTAATGTGGGTATTCCCGGCCATATAGCCGGGCCAAAAATATGTCTGTCTATTTTTACCGAGTCGTGGTTCTACCCTTCGGCGGAACCACGACTGGGTTTGTGCTCTCTGCTCGGAAGCAGAGAGCGCCCCCTGCCCGAAGGCAGAGAACTGACAGTGTCATAGTAACAGCGGCAAATGCCGACTGGAACTACTGCCTTAAGAGTATAAATCTTATGGTTTAAATAATGACTGGAAGAGTCCATAAGTGTCAGTGGGTACGCGCCCACAACAATATGTACAAAGAGAGAAAGAGAGAGAGAAAGAAAGAGAGAGAAAGAGAAATAGAGAGAGAAAGAGAAAGAGAGAGAGAGAGAAAAAAAGAAAGAGAGAGAAAGAGAGAGAGAGAGTGATGCCACGACCGTAAACTGATAGAATAATCCGAAAAATCTATTTAATATAAAATATTAAGATATAGATCTGCATAGAGAGCTCAATGGATATACATAAAAGAAATCTCAACGTATCATCTAAAGTGGTTATAAATTATAATTTGTATCGACAAGCAAACATGCCTATCTCTTCAGACCACGATTTCATGTGATTAACCAAACGAAATCGTATCTGAAGAGATGGGTATTTCGCCCGTCGAAATAAATTATAGTTTATAACAACGTTAGATGACGTGTTGAGTTTTCCTTTATATATATATATATATATATATATATATATATATATATATATATATATATATATATATATTTCTAAACATATGCTGTTAAATATAAGAGACAATGAATGACTATTATGTTTAATCATGAGCCGTTCTAAACATTGTATTTTGGCTTTAATTGCAGTTGAAAATAAAGACAAAAATTCTCCATCATTTGGATAATTTTTAAGTTGATTCTAAGCTTTCGGCTCACATGAACCATCTTCAGAGAGGTTATAAGGACGATAACATAAAAACATCCACCATCAGTGACGATTTTATTTTGTGTTGACATAAAACTCCGATAAGCAACAGCAATAATTAACAAAAATAACAAACGCAGTTCGCAAATTTGCAATGCAATTCTATGACGTCACACCGCGTGATAGCGCGAAATGACAACAGAACCATGAATTCAAATGCAATGTAATGTGTTATGATCAGATTTAAACATTTATTAATTTATTAAGTGTGAGTTGTTTGGATTTAATGTAGATGGCCTCCAATATCTGAAGGTTTTTTTTGTTTTTTTTTACTTTGTGTATGAGTTAGGATTATATATATAAACAAATGTTTGGAGGTACAAAATTTGTGCACTACTTTAAAAATAAGAAATTTATTAACAGTCTCTAGAGCTCTTTCTTTTTTGGATTGGGGATAAGGGCCAAAGTTTAGTTAATCAGGTTAGCAAGACTGTTTCTGGTCGTTTTCCGTCTGTTGCTCTGCGGTGTAATTTTCGGACTAGGTTTGCGTTTCCATCTTTTCTTTAGGATGTTTTGCCCTACATCAGATTGAGTAATTTGATACATTAATTTAATTGCCAGTTTGCTCCTGGTTATGTGGAGCGTACAACCTTACATTTGGAAACAAGAATTAATCAACATGTACCTTCGAAAATACGATTAGGCAAAATAGGTAGCATATGTTGTCTTTCCTCTACCAATATGGAATCGGCTATTGCTCAACACCTAGTAGAGAATATAGCCTGTGCTATGTCGTATAGGAAAGAGTGGTTCAAAGTTTTACATGTGGCTGGTTCCAATAATCAATTAAAGATTTTGGAATCAGTTTGCATATCTTTACGAAAGCCTTCTCTTTGCCGGCAAAAGGATTTTGTGAAGTCTCTTCATTTGTTGGGGGATATTTTATTTTAATTGCCCATCGATTTCCCTTCCCCCCTTATTATAAATATAAAGATTTATATGTATATTTATTTTAGCGAGTTTCCTCCCTTTCGTTTTTGCTCTTCAGTTTCGTTGTTGTTTTGTTTTTTTTTTCGTTTAATTTGTGATTTCAACGATTTTCTCGTGAGATGTTGACGAAATAGCTCTACAGACTGTTAATAAATTCCTTGTTTTTAAAGTAGAGTACATATATATATATATATATATATATATATATATATATAGTACTGTGCAAAAGTATTAGAAAAAGAACTATTTTATCTTTTATGAGGCATATTGACAGAAAATAAACAATTTAATTAAAGTAATTTTATTTGATTTACTCAACAAATGCTTCAAGAGGAAAAATACTTGTTACAAAATAAATGTAATATTTAGTATAATAGCCTTTTGCTTTGATGAAAGCCTTCATTCTGTCAGGCATTGACATCACAAGCTTCTTCAATGTATCTAATGGTATCTCCTGCCAAGCAGCTTGTATTTGTTCACAAAGTCTGTCTTGCGAAGTAACATTAGATTTATCAATTCGAGAGGCGGGGGGATAAGAAAAAAGTCAGTCATATCCAAGGATAATAGAATAATGAGTAGTTTGAAAATAACTTCTTGAATAGAAAATAGGAAAAATTAAATATAACTTCTTTTTAATACATTTCTTTTACACCTAGTTTTAAATAATCAATATTTATTAGCAATTTACTTGGCTTTTCACCCTGCATTTGAACTTCAGTGAGGTTTTTAGGAAAATCACCCCTGTCCTAATTCTTTTGCACACTACCGGTAGTGTTCAAAAGTGTTAGGACAGGGGTGATTTTAAACTTTATTTCGAAACTCGGGATTATTCGTCCCATTGTATGTGGCATGAAAGGTCTTAGCTGTGAAGGTCCGGATTGGTGGAACTAATGAGTTTAGGGACGCAGTACCGAGAGGCTTGTAATTGCTCGTCTGTGAGAAAGGGCTTATAAAGTGAAAAAATAATCCATCAGACAGTAGATATGGCAGCACTAGTCCATTTTTACTCTTGAAAGATAGACCAGCGCAGGAGGAGTCCGGATGACCGTCAACAAGACACAAAGAAACAATTATGATCGTTGATCTCAATTTGATTTCTCCATTCTTTTCCAAAGTTCATATCTATGCCACTTGTCTCGGTCAAATAGTATTTTCATATTTGTCCCTTGTCGGAAACGAGCTAAAATTACCTAATCAAAGACTTTTCAAGCGGACGGGTTATATGATTTTTATAGATTTTCTTAATCTGTTTTCAGTGGTTTGCGTAGGAATACAAAAAAGGTCACAATACAGCTTATAAAGACTATATACTAATTCTACCCTTACTGGTCACCGAGAATCCTGGAGTCAAATTTGACTTTGCTCTGATGTATAAAAGTGTTTTGATTTCTCAAATAATATTTGATTTTCTAAGCGCCTCTAAAATGTGGCACAAAGCCAAATATATGGGGCACTCCGTGAGGATCGAACTCATTATTAAGTTTTAATTGATCTAGCGAGATAAGCATTTTAACCATTACACCACGCCGAGGTGTACACTTCTCAATTAATAGAGCGGGTAAATTCAAACTCCATCATGCTAGAAGTTGTTTCATTTGACTACAAATGGCATACTATTTGATGACACTTTGTCAGATCCAAAGGGAACTTCATATGGTCTATATAGCAACTGAATTGTCTTGTGAGACTTCATGGCAAAATTTATATCAGTAGACTAAACGGAATCGTCGCACGACCACACACACGCGGGCCTACACACACACAAAGACAAAAACTGCTGCTTATAGCACATCGTAGTGCGTTGTGGTGTAATGGATATCGGCTCCGAATGAGAAATTATAGAACCAGGTTCGATTTCCACTTGAATTCTTTATATTTATTTGCACACAAATACTCTTCAGAAAGGTATTATTCCGTCCAACTATGGGTCGTATAGTAGAACAGAGTGAGTTCTGTAGCCTTGTTTGGCAACCAGTCTACCGCAGAAAGTACTGGCAACATATATTTTGTAATCATATCGCCCCAAGCAAGGCATTTTATTGCCACTGTTTTGCAGGGAGTTACATAGGAGGAAAGTTATGAGAAAGAGTGACAGGTTATAAGGGGTGTCAGGAAGTGGGTAAGAGAAGGATGAGAATACTGATGAGAGTAGAGTGGACTGAGAAAGAAGCATGAGAGAGAGGATGCAGGTTAGTGAAATAGGAGATGACTATTGACTTTACATTTAAATTCTTGGCGATTATAGCTGCCGGGTAAGCAAGTAAATGGAAGGGAATTCCATGAGAGAGAGGATGCAGGTTAGTGAGATAGGAGATGACTATTGACTTTACATTTAAATTTTTGAAGATTGTAGCTGTCGTGGAAGCAAGTAAACGGAAGGGAATTCCATGAGAGAGAGGATGCAGGTTAGTGAGATAGGAGATGACTATTGACTTTACATTTAAATTTTTGAAGATTGTAGCTGTCGTGGAAGCAAGTAAACGGAAGGGAATTCCATGAGAGAGAGGATGCAGGTTAGTGAGATAGGAGATGACTATTGACTTTACATTTAAATTCTTGGAGATTGTAGCTGTCGTGGAAGCAAGTAAACGGAAGGGAATTCCAATTCCAGTTAAATTCCTTGCATTCACTTACGCACAAATACCCTTGGGAAAGGTATTACTCCGTCTCTTCCATCCAATTATGAGTTAAATAATAGAACAGATTGGGTTCTATAGCTTTGGCTGGCAACCAGACTACCGCAGAAAGCAATGGCAACCTACTGCGGGATAATCTTCTGCCCAGTCAGTGATGTCTTTTCGAGACATGATCGCCCAAAGCGTGTATCACGTATAGAATTTAACTGACTGACTGAATATAATAGTTTGAAACATAATTAAAATTTATACTGGGCATAAAGTGGGGGATCAGTTTTCTATTGTTAAGAAGTAATAAGCTTATCCCCCATTAATTATACTTAATATATTATAATGTAACACAATCTATCTCTTTTCCCTCCAGGAATGAGTTAAATGGCTGGACACAGTAGGTGTCTAGCCTGGGTTGGCAACCAGTATACCGCAGAAAGCAATGGCAACCTACTGCGGGATAATCTTCTGCCCAGTCAGTCATGTCTCTTTTGAGACATGATCGCCCAAGCATGTATCACGTATAGCACTTAACTGAGTTAACAAGGAAGTAAACAAAAGGGTGATTTAATCGGGGGAAGTGTGCAAAAATGAATTGTTGGGGTACAATTGGCGGATAAATTGAACTAGTTCAACGATAAAAGGGTGATGCAAATTTAGTAGAAGGCTTAAATTCACGTAAACTGAGCACCAGGAAAAATGCTCATCACATTAGTTGCCATGAAAATGTTTGTAGAAAAGACATGTCGGTGCGAAAGTGACTGAAGTCTAAATGCCAAATCAGGATCGAATACGTTGCAGATCTTCCTTGAAATTTTATAGAGAACCCCGAGATGTATAACAGGAGCACCCAACCAGATATTGCAACAGTATTCAATGCACGGACGAATGTTAGATTTATAAATGTGCAAGATGGATTCTGACGAGAAGAAAATAAATTCTGACTCGACCCAGATGCAAACTTCCTAGAATTTGTTTAATTTTTTCATGAATTCCTGAACACGAATTTGTTTTCCTTATTTCTCAAACTTTCCTGAATGTCTAACTTACGCAAGCAATGGATAAATTACATTCTACAGCAGTGCTACTCAAAGTGTGGTAAGCGTACCGTCGCCCGTACGCTAGCCATCGTCTTCCGGTACACGGAGATTTTCCAGAAAATCTAGAAACAGTCGTAAAACTCTATGGCATTATTAAATTCAAATTGCCGGTCAATGGCACACTTGTTATGTTAATGATGACTGCCTTTAGAATGAACAAGATATCATGTCCTCATGTTTATTACAGATAGTCTCAAAATGTCCCTGAAATAGTACACATCTCAAAAAAAAAAATTCTGGGATTCACAGTTTCCCCACCTCTTACTCAGCTGGATCGGCTTGCTTTGCTTGCCGGTCCCTGGCACATTGAAAAAAAAAACAAACTACTGGTCTGCCACATCAGATAGTTTGAGAAGCACTGCTCTACAGTGTATTATGCACGAATGTTAGGTTTATAAATGTGCAAGATGAATTCTAAAGAGAAAAAAAAAATTTCTTTTCATATCTATCTATCTATCTATCTATCTATCTATCTATCTATTTCAGTCTTTTCATATCTATCTATCTATCTATCTATCTATCTATCTATTTCAGTCTTTTCATATCTATCTATCTATCTATCTATCTATCTATCTATCTATCTATTTCAGTCTTTTCATATCTATCTATCTATCTATCTATCTATCTATCTCAGTCTGCTCATATCTATCTATCTATCTATCTATCTATCTATCTATTTCAGTCTTTTCATATCTATCTATCTATCTATCTATCTATCTATCTATTTCAGTCTTTTCATATCTATCTATCTATCTATCTATCTATTTCAGTCTTTTCATATCATATCTATCTATCTATCTATCTATCTATCTATCTATCTATCTCAGTCTGTTCATTATCTATCTATCTATCTATCTATCTATCTCAGTCTGTTCATCTATCTATCTATCTATCTATCTATATCTATCTATCTATCTATCTACTCATATCTATCTATCTATCTCTATCTATCTATCTATCTATTTCAGTCTTTTCATATCTATCTATCTATCTATTTCAGTCTTTTCATATCTATCTATCTATCTATCTATCTATCTATCTATCTATTTCTTTTTCAGTATTTTCATATCTATCTATCTATCTATCTATCTATCTATCTATCTATCTCAGTCTGTTCTTATTATCTATCTATCTATCTATCTATCTATCTATCTATCTATCTATCTATCTAGCTCAGTCACTCATATCTATCTATCTATCTATCTATCTATCTATCTATCTATCTATCTATCTCAGTCTGTTCATTATCTATCTATCTATCTATCTATCTATCTATCTATCTATCTATCTATCTATCTAGCTCAGTCTGCTCATATCTATCTATCTATCTATCTATCTATCTATCTATCTATCTATCTATCTATCTATGAAACTTTCGTGAATGTCTAACTTACACAAGCGATGGATAAATTGCATTCTACAGTGTATAAAGCACAGGGTTAGGCGCAGAGGTCATGTGTAAGAAATGCCAAAGGACATGATTCAACCTGAAAAATAATTTGTAGAACGAAGCCATTGGTGTGCGCGGGTCGGTCGATTGCTTTTTTGGATCACGAGTGAATTGGATAACGATACGGGATTGCTGCGCCTTGATGATGGTAGAAATAATGGCGTCGGTAGATGAAACAGGAGAATGCAGGGTGTATGAGCAGGCAAGAGACTCATTAGTTGCCTCTTTGCGGACAGAAAGGATTTATTAAAAACAAAATAGATGCAATGACAGGAGAAAAAGTGGAGAAGAAAGGAAGGAACAAAAAATGAAAAGAAGAATCAACAAAGAAGAACAAATAAAGAATTGTGAAGAAAAAAGGGAGAAGGAAAAGGTATAAAAAAGATAGAAAAAGAAAACAAAGTAAGACGAAAAAGCTGACGGAAGAAATTTTTGACAAATGCTATTTACACTGAGTTGAAATGAAAGGAAGAAGAGTGATCTCTTAGAAAGAAAGAGTTTCTTTTTGTTTGAATTCACCTTTTTCATTCTCCGTGGTGTTTCGTAGAAACAATCCCTAAGAGACGAAGCACCGTGAATGAAAATTGAACTCGGTTTGCTTCGAGGCTCTACCAATGTAGTGTACCGGGGTTTACACTGGTAAATTAGGTTCTTCTTCGACAAGAATGAAGAGAGAAATCTCTCTGTCGCTGGTAAGAATAGGAAAATTGGATTAATCAGGATTTCAGCGGTGTACAACAAAAGATGAAAAATTTGTAAACTTATGCACATGTATCAGAGTTGTTTATCACGCGTATACACACTTTGATTGCATACGTATAAGATATACAGCATATTGTAAAAATATTAAGACAATAACTATTTTATTTTTTATGAAGCAACAAAATAAAGTTTCAAATCACCCCTGTCCTAACACTTTTGCACATTACCGGTAGTGTGAAAAAGTATTAGGACAGAGGTGATTTTCATAAAAACTTCACTGAATTTCAAATACAGGTAGAAAAGCTAAACCTTTGTAATAATTATTTAACTAAAAAGAAAGAGGAAGAAAGGCTTCGGAATTTGAATTGGCCTCCACAAGGCCCTGAACTCAATCCTATTGAACATCTATGGAATATTTGGGATAAAAAAATTGATAAATCTAACGTTACTTCGCAAAACACGCTTTGAGAACAAATACAAGTTGCTTTTATTCTATTTTCTATTAAATAAGTTATTTTGAAACGACTCATTCTTCTATTATCCTTGGATATGACTGACTTTTTTCTTAATCCCTCCTCTCGAATTGATAAATCTAATGTTACTTCAGACAGACTTTGTGAACAAATACAAGCTGCTTGGCAGGAGATACCATTATGTATATTGAAGAAGCTTGTG
The DNA here is from genome assembly GCA_037127315.1 of Ascarosepion bandense. Lineage (NCBI taxonomy): Eukaryota > Metazoa > Mollusca > Cephalopoda > Sepiida > Sepiidae > Ascarosepion > Ascarosepion bandense. The sequence continues at coordinate 3,239,429 of JBBBDQ010000709.1, forward strand.
ATGTCAATGCCTCACAGAATGAAGGCTGTGATCAAAGCAAAAGGCTATTATACTAAATATTAAATTTATTTTGTAACAAGAATTTTTTCTTGTTAAAGCATTTGTTCCGTAAATCAAATAAAATTACTTTAATTCAATTGTTTATTTTCTGTAATACTTTTACACAGTACCGTATATATATATATATATATATATATATATACGGTACTGTGTAAAAGTAATTTTATATATATATATATATATATATATATATATACGGTACTGTGTAAAAGTTTTATATATATATATATATATATATATATATATATATATATATATATATATACGGTACTGTGTAAAAGTAATTTTATATATATATATATATATACACATTAGGCGCGATTGGTAAATTGTCGCAATTATTTTATTATTTTAAAGCGAAAGGCTATTTTACTAAATTTTAAATTTATTTTGTAACAAGTATTTTTTTCTTGTTAAAACATTTCTTGATTAAATTAAATAAAATTACTTACATTGTTTATTTTCTGTCAATATGCTTCATAAAAGATAAAATAGTTCTTGTCCTAATACATTTGTACAGCACTGTATATAGATACAAACATGCAAATAGATTTACATTATTTGGACTATTGTCCCTATCATTGTTTCCATTTATACAATGTTTCGGCCGTTATACGCTCTGGCCTCCTTCAGGACCATGTGTCCTTAAGTGGATATAGACGTTGGTTAGTTCCTGACATGATTCTCATAGTTGAGAGTTCAATAACAGGCTAGAGCAAGACATGAGAATAATATATCCAAGTGATTGTAATAAAGGCCTCGGTTCAAAATTCCTAGCACCAGAAGAATGCACGAGTGTACAACGGTCAAAACGTCGTACAAATGGCAACAAAGATGAGGACAATAATCCAAATAATATAAATACTACCTCATCTCAGAAATATAGACAAATAGAATGATCTATAATTAAGCGTTGTAAAAATGGCAACAAAGATGAGTACAATAGTCCGAATAATGTAGATACTGTAAATACTACCCCATCTCAGAAGTATAGATAAATGCAAATAGATAGATAATGAACAGACTAAGATAGATAGATAGATAGATAGATAGATAGATAGATAGATAGATAGATAGATAGATAGATGTCTGTTTTGTTTTTATGGCATATCAACCTCGGCGGGACATTTATTGCCAACTAAATTGTATTTATTTATTGCTGGTAATACCTTTTTCTTTCAACAATTTATTGCTGTTTTTATATAAGTTTTGTTTCTAGCAATACTTTTTTTCTTTTCGAGTATCAAGATTCATTGGGATTTGTTTTTAAGGGCAGGGTTCTCATTCCTACCCTGTTATTTAACCCATAACTGGAGGGAAGTGACGGGTTAATACCTTTCCCAAGTGGTACCAGTGCTTAAGTGAATGCAGGGTATTCAACTGGAATTCGAACTCGGCTCACCGATATCTCTTTCCGATCCGATCTCCACTGCACCACAATGCACACCCGTCACTAAACGCTTACAGCATCTGGTATTCCCAAACGGTCACCTATCTAAGTACTGACCAGGCTCAACGTTGCTTAAATTCGTTGATCGAGTGAGAACTGGTGTATTCAACGTGATATGGCCGTAAGCCAGATAGATAAGGAACAGACTGAGATAGATTGATAGATATTTCATATGCATTTGGTTCAGTATGATCATCTTGTTTGTCATACTCATTGTGTTTAGGCTATTGTAGAATAGATAATAATAATAATAATAATAATAATAATAATAATATCACCCAGCACCGGTTACAGAAATAGAAGATGTCACCATTCTATGGGACTTCACCATCTACACAGACAGAAATATTGAAGCAAATAGGCCGGACATTATTGTTAAAAATCAAAAAGAAAAAACTTGCCTATTAATTGATATGGCTTGTCCAGCGGATTGTAACATAGCAACCAAGGAATTCGAAAAACTGTCAAAATATAAAGACCTGGAAATTGAAATAGAAAAATGTGAAAATTGAAAACAAGTATCATACCAGTTATAGTAGGTGCACTTGGAATGATAAAAAATGGAACAAAACAACACATTGAAACAATCCCTGGAAATCCCAACTTAAGAGATATACAAAAAATTGTCTTAAGTAGAGCCTACACACTATGGAGAACTTTGTCTATGTAACGCTAGGGACGTTAGGAGAGATAAAAACATGAAATGGGGCCATAACAACGCATCACGTCCTGTATTAGGTCTTCCTGCAGACATGGTAGGTAGTGTGACCATAGCAGAAATCGATTTATAATGAAAAATGACATCATAATATTAATTCCTCGTCTAAAAATGTATAGATATTTGTTATAAAAGTTATTTAAAGTGCGAGTTTTAATACAAAATGTTCCATCTTCTCTTGGATTCTCCAAATACGCCATTGGACAAAGAGAAAACAATCCTCGTAGGTATGTTTTCTTTTCTTTTCTTTTTTTCCTTGAGGCCATAAGTCAGCTGTTAATCCTTCAAAAAAGTGTTTGTATAATTCTTTACATTTCATTCAGTTAACTACGCTCGGGTTACTATGTCTATGAGAATCAAATATACACCTCAAGCCAGAAGTCGCAAATGTATTTGCCAACTATCACGTTATTACTGGGGCAGAAACACACACTTACGAAAACGACACACAAACCGAAAACCCACTCACAAAAACACGCATATAAACCAACACGCACACGAATGCACCAAATTGCACAAACACACGCACAAATACCACCACCCATAAACATCCACACTTGTAAACACAAACACGTTCCACAGAAGCTTCGAAAGTGTCGAACAGTTACCAATATAGAAAACTGAATTTCGTGTTCACATTAACCCTAACCCTAACCCTAACCCTAATCATCGTGGGAAAAGGCATGAAATCACTTTTCGTTTAATCGCCAGCTGTTTTCAAAAGATCTCGTCGATGTCTTGTCACAAGAGTTGAATGACGGAAAAGTCGTTGGACCAGCATTTGGACAAATATGTCTGCCATAAGAGCAGTTCTCGTTAGAGACGTATTCAATATTGACCCCATTATATTTTGTGAGTATGTAAAAAAATATATAAGTTTCCCTTAAAATTAAAAAAAAATTTGGACTAAATTTGCAGAAAATAAAACTATTTTAATTGTAAATCTTTAAAATATATTAAGACAAAAGTATTTTAATTATAAATCACTGAGGTTCCTGTACGATCATCGAAGACTGGGTTCTATAGTCTTGGATGCCAACCAGTCTACCGCAGAAAGTAATAGTAACCTACTGCGGGAAAATATTCTAACTTGTCAGCCATGTCCCGAGACATGATCGCCCAAGCGTGGACGGTCATGTCTCGAAAAGACATGGCTACTGAGCACAAGATTTTCCTGCAGTAGGTTGCCATTACTTTTTGTGGTAGACTAGTTGAATCCAGTTTTTCCTATAATTTAACCCATAGCTGGAGGGAAAAGACAGGTTTGTACCTTTCCCAATGTATTTGCGCGTTAGTGAATGCAAGGAATTCAACAAGAATTCGAACTCGTCTCTCCGATTTCTTGTTCCGGGCTTATATCCACTGCACCAAAAACACTAGTGTATACTATGTATTCAAAACTGACGATGTGTGTGTGTGTGTGTGTGTGTGTGTGTGTGTGTGTGTGTGTGTGTGTGTGTGTGTGTGTGTGTGTGTGCGTGCGTTGTGGTGCTATGGTTAAAAAGCAGGATAGACTGGGATTTTAGCCATGGTTGGCAACCAGCCTATGACAGAAATGTAATGGCAACCTACCGTGGAAAGATTTTCTGCCTAGTCAGTCATGTATCTTTCGAGACATGATCGCCCAAGCGTGTATCACGTATGGCATTTAACTGATTGTGGAACATACAACGGCTATTAAAGCTCAAATAGAATTTAATATTTTTTTATTGCAGTTTAGAATAAGTTTTCTCTTTTGATGTTTTATTGATCTTTTTTTTTTCCCCCTTTATAAATATAATTTTATTTTATTAATACTAGCATTTTATTCAGACGCGCAGCCAGTATAACGGTAAGCAGAAATCGAGAAACGAGAAATCTTCGGACGGAGTTGAAATTTCACTCGCATTTGTTTCACTCACTTTTGCACAAATACACTTGAGAACAGTCATGAATTCAACTCCCCTCCCTTAAGTAAGAGGAAAATCGCAGAGAAGACTGGGCTTTCTATCAATGCTTGGCAACCAGTTTAGCAGAAAGACAAACTGTGAATTTCAAAATTAAACCACGTGACTACGTGACGGTGTAAAATAGATGCTAAGACATGGGCTGCAGATACTACGCCCGGAAAACAAAAAAATACAACAAATTTCAACAACTATGGATAATCTCAATGGAGAGGGATTATCCAGAATTACCCACCGAAGAAGAATAGAATATTTTATAATTTTTAATTTAATACACATATTTTTTTATTATTTTATTATTCATAATTATATTACGACTTGTTATCTCCGCCTTAACTCGTGGGTATTGTATTCGGTAGCGTCTGTTTGTTTGTTCGTGGACAATATATCTTAAGACCCGCTGGATGTAATTGGATGAAACTTTCAAAGATTAAATTATGAGTTCGATACGGGATAAAATTGATGAGTTATTTTTCCTGTTTCAATAATAAAATGTAGTATTTGCCTTTCAAACGATAAATACTAAATTACCTCCTCCAGTTCATTCTAAATACTGACTTACCTCCCTTGTTTCATTTTAAATGTGCATTTAATTTTGAGAGCAGTCGAGTTCATTTTTTGTATTTTAAATATTGAGATCGATCAAATTCATTTCAGTAATTGTTTCTCATTTTAATAATCATCTCTTGCTAAACTCTGATATGATATCGGTATTGCCTTGGGGGAAGTTGGCGTCTTTGATCGTTTTTTTTTTTTCTAATTATTTAATGTTATTTTTAACAATAAATAACTGAATTTTTTTATCTATAAACAATTAACTTTTCTTTTTTTTATTCTCTTTTTTTTCCATAGGTAAGTTATTCAGACAATTATCATCTTAAGCCGACTGCGATTCTCCGCTCACACATACATACATAAAATATAATATTAGGTAAGTAATGTACACTTATTTTTCCCCTTTTTTAATAATATTTTTTTGCTGAATATGAAACGAGTTACAAATGTCTTTTATTAGTTTTTCTTGAGTAATATACTCATCTGTCTTGATTAACATTTTGGTCGAGCTTTATAAGAATTTCTTGAATTTTCGAGTTTTTTGACAATTCCAAGCCTTTTACACGCAGATGAAAAACATCGTCACCTTTGGTTTTTGATTTAAAATTTGTTCATAAATAAAAGATTGAAAATCTCCATCGGAATTTAATGTCTTAAAGTTTCATTTTAAGTCCCGAAGGCTTTCCCCCCCTTCAATTTATCCAAAATCTGTTTATATTTATTAAACATCTGAATCAGTGTAATGTCCTTTGATCCTTGATCCTTGATATATATTTACATTTATTTATTTCACCAAAACAACACATTCTTACTTACTGTGCTTACAACACCCACCGTAATACCTTAAGTCTCTAAGGTCTAGCTACCATAGAGGAAAGTTCATCAGAATAATTACCATGAAAGTATTCATTGAAAGGCACGAGGAATAAACATCTGTAGGAAAAGTGAAGCCGAGATCCAAGATCAGGACAAATGACATTGCAGATTCTTTTTTGGATTATATGAGTATCTTGAAATATATAGCAGGAATACTAGACCAGATGTGGTAGCAATATTAAAAGCAAGGATGAATTGTAGACATAAAATTATGTATAAGGTGAATGGATGTGCGTTGTGGTAGGAATGGATTCCTAGTTCGATTTCTAGTCGAATTTGTTTCATCCCCTTGCGCACAAATACCATTGAGAAAGGTATTAATACATCTTCTTCCTCTGTCTATGAGTTAAGCAGTAGAACAGAATGGATTTTATAGCCTTGGCTGTCAACCAGTTTAATTCAGATAGAAATGACACCCAATGCGGGGAAAATTTTTCTGCCTAGTCAGTCATGTATCTTTTGAGACATGATCACCAAAGCGTGTTTTACGTACGGCACTGAGTGATATAGCGAACGTAGTTAAAAAAGCACAAGTGAAATGAGAAGAAAAATGAGCACAGAAAAATAATATATTGCTACTTTTTATATTAATTCCGACCCAACAACGTAAAATATAATATATTGCTACTTTATATTAATTCCGACCCCAGCGTAAAATATAATATATTGCTTCTTTTTCTTCTACGTACCGTGTCCCTTGAGGACGTAGGCGATTGTGGCTTTCGCACGTTTCCCTATCCCTGGTGGCTCTGAGCACGCCTTCTCCTGTTAAACAATGCAACCCTCGTTCCGTCATCCACCTGATTAAGTCCTTCAAATATGTTATCCGTTGCTTCCTCCTGTCTCTTTTTCCCTCTATCTGGCCTGTTAGTATCAGATTCTCCAGGCCCTCCTTCCTCATTGCGTGTCCTAGGAACTTCAGCTGTCATTCCTGATGCTCACTATTAATTTCCTTTTTGTTTCCATCATTTCCAAGACCTCATCATTGCTCACATGCTCGATCCATGATATTCGCAGCATCCTTCTGTAGAACCACATTTCAGTTGCTTCAAGTTTTTCCTTAATTTTTGTTGGTATTGTCCAGCATTCACTGCCATATTGAAGGACGGACAGCACGTAGCAATCCAGTACTCTCTTCCTTGTTTCTAGCGAAATTGTCCTGTTTCTTAATACCTTACTCAGCTTCTGGAATGCTTCCTTCGCCATGCTAATTCGCCTTCGGATCTCTGTGTCGCACTTTCCGTCTTCTGTTACAACACTTCCCAGGTATTTAAATTTTTGTACCTGCTTGATTCTGGTATTCACGATCTGTATTTGGCATTTTGGGCTGCCTTTTTTTTACTAATGACAATGCATTCGGTTTTCGTGCAGCTTATTTCTAGTCCTTTCTTGATACTTTCTTCAGCTACCTTCTGTAGGAGGTCTTGTAGTTTCTTTTCTGTGTCTGCTATCAGCACTGTATCATCTGCGTACCTTAGGTTGTTTAAATTGTGGTCTCCTATTATGAATCCAGGCATAACTTTTAGGGTCCTCAATATATTCTCGCTGTACAATTTGAACAGATCCGGTGAAAAGACACATCCTTGTCTTACGCCCCTTTCTATCTTTTTATATCCGCTGAATTCATTACCTGTCCATATACAAGCGGTTTGCTACCAGTAAAGATTCTTTATTACTCTCAAGTCTTTCCCAAATATGTCCAGGCTGCCGAGCATCTCCATCAGTTCTTTGTGGCGCATTTTGTCAAACGCCTTCACATAATCAATAAAGCGCAGGTATAAGTCCTTCTTCATTTGTATTGCCCTATTCGGAGAGCATCCTAATCATAAATATGGCATTCCTTGTTCCAGTGTCTTTTACGAAACCACTGTTCTTGTCCTATCTCTGTCCTGATTCTGCTTCTCACTCTATTCATCAGGATTTGGACGACCAGTTTTGTTATATGGCTCATTTAACTGATGGTTCTGTGGACTTCGCACTCGTTTGCTCCTGGCTTCTTAGGTAGTGCTATGAATATAGACTTGCTGAGATCATCTGGTATAACCCCACTATTATAAATTTCATTTATTATTTCAGTAATTTTTTCTATACCAAATTCTTTCAGGGCTATCAGCAGCTCTATGACTATGCCGTCTGGTCTCGCTGCTTTGTTTCTATTCAGTTTGGCTACTGCAGATTCCACTTCAGACTTTAATATTTCCGGTCCGTCCTCATCTTTGCGTATTATTGGTTGCTCTCTCTAGTCGTGGAAAATATCTTTTATATATTCTTCCCATCGTTGGAGTATTTCCTACTTTATATTAATTCCGACCCTCAGCGTAAAATATAATATATTGCTACTTTGTATTAATTCCGACCCCCAGCGTAAAATATAAGATGGCTACTTTATATAAATTCCGACCCCCAGCGTAAAATATAATACATTGCTATTTCATATTAATTCCGAGCCTCAGTGTAAAATATCATATATTGCTACTTTATATATTAATTCCGACCCCCAGCGTAAAATATAATATATTGCTACTTTATATATTAATTCCGACCCCCAGCGTAAAATATAATATATTGCTACTTTATATATTAATTCCGACCCCAGCGTAAAATATAACATATTGCTACTGTCTATTAATTCCGACACCCCAGCACAAAAATATAATATACTGCTTAGTTTTTCCATTAATTTCTACACCCCAGCGCAAAATATAATATATTGATACGTTCTTATATTAATTTCCACACCCGAGTGCAAAATATATTAATTGCTACTTTATTGTATTATTTCGACTCCCAGCGTAAAATATAGTATATTGCTAGCTTTTTATATTAATTCTGACTCTTCTAAGCGCAAAATATTATATATATATATATATATATATATATATATATATATATATTGCTACTTTGTTATATTAATTCCTACACCCCAGCTCAAAATATAACATATAGCTCCTTTATTATATGAATTCTTAAACACACACCCTACCAGCGCAAAAAAAAAATGTTGGTTCAAAAGAGAGATAATGTTTTGTGATTCTACTTTTGCAATAAAATCACGCTTAAAGTTAAATACAGTTGAAGGCTTCCCGTTAAAAGCTGTTTGCCAAGCCCTGCGGAATTGCTACATTCTATCTTTCATTTCTTTCCATGAGAAACTTCATACCTGGCACCAACATTTAAATGAAACGATGCTACGATTGTCTATGGATAAATGATTCATTCATGCCATGCTGAACTTTTTAGCGTTAACCTCATAATCATCAGATCAATTTTGTTATAGACTGAAGAAATAAAAGACAGAATTGGCAAAATGCCATGTCACTCAATGGTTTCTCATTTGTTTAATCCGAAACCTCGCTCGTACTTATGGTCATATCACGTTGAATACACCGGTTCTCGCTCGATCACCGAATTTAAGCAACGTTGAGCCTGGTCAGTACTTAAATGTGACCGCTTGGGAATACCAGATGCTGTAAGCGTTTATTGACGGATGTGCGTTGTGGTGCGTGGATGTCAGCTCGAAAAGAGAAATCGGGGAGCCGAGTTCGAATTCCAGTTGAACACACTGCATTCACTTACGCACTGGTACCCTTGGGAAAGGTATTAATCCGTCCCTTCCCTCCAGTTATGGGTTAATTAACAGAGCAGGACTTGGGGCCCTGCCCTTAAAAAATCCCAATGAAACATTCTCCATCAGGGAGAAAGTCGGCTCAACCCCGACCAGGGTGAATGCGGCTTGGACACAAACCTCTCTCCAATTAAGAATTACACATTTTTGAAATACAATTTCTTTATCGAGATTTTAGATGAAAAATTAATAATATAATCAAATATTAAATAAATGAAAGACCTGTCCATATCTCATTTTATTCATCGTATTTATATAACTTTGGTTACATTTGCATTTTATTCTCTTTCAAAAGGATTAGTTTTCAATAATCCGGGAACAAAGGGCTTTGCAAATCATGAAATCACTGTTTTGTCAAATCTAAGAATTTCAAATTTGAGCTAAATGGATTAACGACATATGATTCTGGTTTTTTGCGTTAAATGCAACAGCAAAATTTCTCTCTCAAGTTCTTTAACCCAGTTGAAAATATCATTAAAACTGAGACAAAGATTTTTCATGATAGGTCACGAAAAATAATGCGTTAACATTCTGAATTGTAAGACGTTATGTTATTCTACTTCGTCGATACGGGGACTGGAAAAATAAAAGACTTCTCTTTTATTAGAAAAATATATATCTCAGTTTAATATTAAAAACTTAGATAGATAGATAGATAGATAGATAGATAGATAGATAGATAGATAGATAGATAGATAGATAGATAGATAGATAGATAGATAGATAGATAGATAGATAGATAGATAGATAGATAGATAGATAGATAGATAGATAGAAATAGAAATCTGAGATAGATAGATAGATAGATAGATAGATAGAAATAGACTGAGATAGATAGATAGATAGATAGATAGATATAGAAATAGACTGAGATAGATAGATAGATAGATAGATAGATAGATAATGAACACAATGAGATAGATAGATAGATAGATAGATAGATAGATAGATAGATAATGAACACAATGAGATAGATAGATAGATAGATAGATAGATAATGAACACAATGAGATAGATAGATAGATAGATAAATAGATAATGAACACAATGAGATAGATAGATAGATAGATAGATAGATAGATAGATAGATAGATAGATAATGAATAGGCTGAGATAGATAGAAATAGACTGAAATAGATAGATAGATAGATAGATAGATAGATAGATAGATAGATAGATAGATAGATAGATTATCCGTTCTGCGTAGGAAAATGTCAGTATGAAAACGTTTCTCATGCAGCACAATTGAAGTGAGCGGCCATGTCATCAGAATAAATAATGAAAAGCTAAGTTCTTTTTGTATAGTCAGCATCACTCTTGGAAAAGCAAATTAGGTCGACCAGACCATAAATGATATCAGTTAATAAGTTTAAAGATTAAGAATTAATTAATATTAATTGATCTTTGTTAGAAATGCATTGGCAAAGAAGAGAATTATGCCAGAAAATAGATTTATAATGAATAAATAAATAATAATAATTCTGTTCTTCTTCCATGTGCTTTGTCCTTTCAAGACTTAGGCGATCATGGCTTTCTAGGTCTCCCTGTGCCTGGTTGCTCTTAGGATGTTTTCTCCATTTACACCATCCATTCCCTGTCCTGTCATCCACCTGCTCAGGTTCTTCAAATATCGCCCAGTTCACACTCCACCCACGTCTATTGAACAGGTGTAGAGGCTCATCCCTTCTTCCCTGTTTAGGATGTGGTTTCCGGCTTTCTCTTTTCCAATCTATTCACTCTTACGCAGTCCCCTGCACACCAGTGGCCTTACCGCCTTGCTTGGGGTGATGTGATTAAAAAAAATGTTATCCGTTGCTTTCTCTTGTCTGATTTCCCCCTCTATCTGGTTCTCCAAGCCCTCTTTCCTCATTGCATGTCCAAGGAACTTTAGTTGTCTCTTCCTGATCTTCAGTATTAATTTGCTTTTCGTTTCCATCCTTTCCAAAACCTCATCATTGCTCACATGTTTGGTCCATCCTTCTGTAGAACCACATTTTAGTTCCTTAAAATTTTTCTTTCATTTTTGATGATATTGTAAAGCATTCACTGCCATGTTGAAGAACTGACATCACATAGCAATGCAGTACTCTCTTCTTTGTTTCTGGGGAAATTTTATTGTCTCTTAATATTTTATTCAGCTTCTGGAACGCGTCTTTCGTCATGCCAATTCGCCTTCGGATCTCTATGTCGCACTTTTCGTCTTCTGTTAGAATTCTGCTTGATTTTAGTATCCCCCCCTCCTGTACTTGGCATTTTGGAATGACCTTTTTGCTGATGACCATGCATTTGTTTTTTGTTTTTTTTTAAGTTTATTTGTAGTCCTTTCTTGTCACTCTTTTAAGCTACCTTCTGTAGGAGGTCTTGTAGTTTCCATTCCGTGTCTGCTATCAGCACTGTATCATCTGCGTAACTTATGCTGTTCAGATTGTGGCCTTCGATGACGAATCCTGTAATAACATCTAGGGTCCTCAAAATAGTCTCGCTGTACAAGTTGAACAGATCCGGTGAAAAGACACATCCTTGTCTTACGCCCCCTTCTATCTTTGTATGTCTGCTGAAATCGTTACCTGTCCGTATACAAGTGGTTTGCTGCCAGTAGAGATTATTGATTACTCTTATGGCTTTCCCAAATATGACGAGGTTGCTGATCATCTCCATGAATTCCGTGTGGCGTATTTTATCGAACGCCTTTGCATAAAAACACACGCACACAAGAATTACTGATAATATATCGGTTCAAGATCATCATTTTCTCTTTTAACAACGACTTTACTCTCTTATTCTATACACAAAAAGAAAAATTCAAGTCACTTCTGTTATAAATATTCTGCAGACTTTAGAATCCTAGATACTTCCGAAAAGGATAATGTGAAATCGTGTTTATCTGTAAACTAGCATGATAGCCCGGCGTTGCCCGTGCAACTCAGAACATTTTTTAATTAAATGATTAATGCAGCGTGTTGCGATTTCCGAGCGCTTGTAGTCTCCACCTCAATTTAAAACTCAGTTATTTAAAAAAAATAATTATGTAAAGAATTGTTGTTTAAAAATTGTTAAAAAATTCCATTAAAAAAATCTATTTTCTTTTGTTTTGCTTAAACGTGAGTTGATGTTTTGTGTGACATTGTAACCAACATTGCGTTTGTTTTTGTTTCAAAATTACGGGGGAAAATTTTTACAATTTTTTGTTGACTAAATGAATTTCAGAAATTTTCGAATAATATTTAAAAATGTAGACATTTAATTTTAGAGAAAAATTTAAATTAATACCACACGAATTACAGATATTTGATTTCCTGCATGAAATATTTAGCGAAAAAAGCTTTATTATTTTTTTTTTAATTTTATTTTCTGAAGTATGAAATATTAAATCTGAAAAAAAAGAAGACTTAAATAATTAAATTAACCATTGGCACATTTTTTTTTACATATTTTGTTTTTGCTTGAAAAAACATTTTTTTTAATATTTTTTTTTTTTGTTTCAAAATTACGGGGGAAAATATTCACAGTTTTTTGTTGACCAAATGAAGTTTTAAAACTTTGGAATAAAAATTAAATATAAAGGCACATTTTTTTTAGTCGCATTTGACACGTGTGATATGGTTTAAGTGTGCTAGGAAGTTGGCATCTAGGAACCACCCGTTTATGGTTGAAATAGTTAAATATAAATGTCACTTCTACTAGACTTGATTCTTTTCCCGTTCTTCCCGTTTGAGGAGCTCCCTTTCGTTTACTTGCTTCACCGATTGCTACAACTCCAAAAGTTTTAATGCAACGTCGATTTCCAATATTCTTCTTGAATTGTATTAATCTTTTATCCCTTCTTCAGTAACCCCTGTACCCAGTCTTTTCTCTGCAAATAATATTAGTTCCGCTTTGCTTGGTGTGAAGTGATTAAAAGAAAAAGTTTAAACAAATGGTCTGAAAAAATATAGTCTTCAAAATCTTCCAAAACTTGATGTGCGTTTTGATATCAGCTCGGAACGAGAAATCAGAGAGCCGAGTTTGAATTCCATTTGAATTTGTTTCCATCACTTACGCACAAATATCTTTGAGAAAGGTATGACTCCGTCGATTCTCCCTTGATCTATGAATTAAATAGCTGAACAGATTAGGTTCTATAGCCTTGGTCGGCAACCAGTTTACCGCAGAAAATAATGTCAACCTATTGCAAGAAAATATTCTGCCCCAATCAGCCATGTATCTTTCGAGACATGATCGCCCAGACTTGTATCAGGTATGGTACTTAACTTACTAGTTTATCAATTCAAGACACCTGTCGTAAAATACCCGCAAAACCCAAATATTATTTAATTTAATTTCTATTTTGCTAATTTCATTGAATTCATGATTAATTTTGTGGTTTTTTGACAAGATTCTCAGAAATGTTATTAAATGGAGAAATAAATTTCATTTATAAATAGCGATCGTTATTTGTGTGCAAAAATGAAATATATTTCTTTACAATAGAGAGAACATTAATTTAAGAACCTTTTCTAAGACATTCATTGCTGTTGGTGAAAACGTATTAATCTGACAATATGCCAACGAGTAAAAAACATTTGAAAATATCTATGGAGACATTTTCTAGAGACAAAAATGGGAACTGTCTTATTATCAGTACACACTAAATGTAAATAACATATGAACATACTGTTGTTGCGAAATGATAAGTTTTGCAAACCACTTCCCTATAATGACTGATCTTCCAGCTCATAAAAAAGCTCAATTATAAAACTTGATAGAAGTTATATATATATATATATATATATATATATATATATATATATATATATATATATACTTCTCAAAAAAATTAGAGGAACACTTCGAAAACACATCAGATCTAAACAGGAGAAAAATGATCTTGAATATCTTTCCTGATAATAAGTTGGTGATGTATTAGTAACAAAATGATGCCACATAATTTGATAGAAATGAAAATGATCAACCTATAGAGGGGGAAATCAAAGACATCCCAAAAATAAAAGTGAAAACATGATGCAGCAGACTGGTTCATTTTGCCAAAATGTCATTTAGAAATTCAAAATGATTCTCAGTAGTTTGTGTGGCTTGTACGCATGCCTGACGACGTCGGGGCATGCTCCTAATGAGACGATGGATGGTGTCCTGGGGGATCTCCTGTCAAGTCATCACTGAGCTCCTGAACAGTCTGAGAGGCAACCTGCCGGTACGGGATGGGACTAAACATAATGTCCCAGAGGTGTTCTATTGGGTTTAGGTCAGGTGAACGTAGGGGCCATTCAATGGTATCAATTCACTCATCCTCCAGGAACTGCCTGCATACTCTAGCCACATGAGGTCGGGTATTGTCGTCGACCAGGAGGAACCCAGGTTTCACTGCACCAGAGTAGGTTCTGACAATTGGTCCAAGGATTTCATCACGATACCTAATAGCAGTCAGTGTGCCATTATCAAACCTGTTGCGGTCTGTGCGTCCATCCAGGGATATGCCTCCCCAGACTATCACTGACTCACCACCAAACCAGTCATGCTGAATGATGTTGCGGGCAGCATAAAGTTCTCCATGGCATCTTCAGACCCTTTCACGTATGTCGCATGTGCTCAGATTGGACCTGCTCTCATTGGTGAAGAGCAGAGGGGCTCCAGCGGCGTAGTTGCCAATTCTGGTGATCTATCTCAAGTGGCAATCGAGCTCTACGGTGCTGGGCAGTGCGCACAGGGCCCCCTACAGGACGTCGGGCCCTCAGGACACTCTCATGGAGCCTGTTTCTGATTTTTGGTCAGAAACATGAACACCACTGCCCTGCTTTTTGTAGGCTCTGGCAGTGCTCATCCTGTTCCTAGTTGCAGAAAGGCGCAGGTACCGATCCTGCTGCGGGTTTAAAGATCTTCTACGGCCCTGTCCAGCTCTCCTAAAATAACTACCTGTCTCCTGGAATCTCTTCCATGCTCTTGATACTGTGCTGGGAGACACAGCAAAACTTCTTGCAACGGCACGTATTGATGTGCCATCCTGGAGGAGTTGCACTACTTGTGCAACCTCAGTAGCATCCAAGTACCGCACCATGCTATCAATAGAAATGTTGATCCAAGACAAATGCAAAACTGCAGCATTAGAATATCAGTCAGTAAAAAAATCAGCCAAAAGTGATGAGAAGGGAAAATAAGTATCAGTGGCCTCAACCATTCCTGTTTTGGGGGGGGTGTCTCATTGTTACCCTTCTGAAGCACCTGTTGTTGATTTCATTAACTGATTAACAACCCCCTCTGCTACTTAACTGAGCAGATCAATATCACAAAAGTCTAATTGGTAGGTTGATATACACTGGTTAAAAAGTGTTCCTCTAATTTTTTGAG